>JASGAU010410804.1:5920-18851 GCA_030220045.1 Australoheros facetus | reverse complement strand
AAGCCCCGGTGATGGAGGATACACCAGTACGATTGTCTCTTATGTTTTATTATTCCTCCGTTTAGGCTCAGATCGTTTGATGTTTGACGGCGCACTGACCAGAAATGCAAACTTCTCTTTGACGTGTTAAAAAGTAACGAGTCTGTTTTGAAAATGAAAGAAGTAGAAAGTACAGATACTTGTGTAAAAATGTAGGGAGTAAAAGTAAAAAGTACTCAGAAAAATAAATACTCAAGTAAAGTACAGATACCTAAAATATCTACTTAAGTACAGTAACGAAGTATTTGTACTTCGTTACTTCCCACCCCTGGGTAATAATAAATGCAATAAGTGATATCTGTCCCTTTGACAATGAAGTATATTGTCATAGACTGTGAGACTACTGCTGCTGTTGTAACTTCTTTGTATGTTCTGTTTAATATCTGCACCAATGCTAAAAGGCCTGTTATGTAATGTAGCTGATTTAACTAATTATTTTTACTTTAGCACCATTCTAATTAAATTTAGTTTGAGTTGAATCAATATGTTTAATACCATCCTGGAAATACTGTATCACTGCATCCTTTTGCCATGCTTTCTTCTTTTTATTTCAGAGCATTTCTCAATCATGTAAATGAATGAATTACAGCAGTGAGACACAAGCAAGTTTCATTAGCACTACAATAAGTTGCCACACACAGATACAGTATGGGAGCAGATGTTGTAAGATAATCATCTATATAGTGACATCCTATGGGCAAACAGTGCAACTGCAGTTAGTCAGTGAGAAACCTGACAAAAAGGTGCTGCCAGCAACCTACTAACCCCTCACTGACTGATTGTCAGGGGGAAAAAGTTACACACAGTTCTGACGAGGCTACTATATTATACAGATCAAAAATGTGAACCATAGTCAACTTTCTCCAAAAAACGCTGTTGGTTGGCTCTGAGTCTGGTTTTAAAGAAAGCAGTCTAAAGTCTTCTATTAGAATACGTATTCTCTACAATACGCTGAGTCTTGAAAAAACCCAGCTGCATGTCCTCAGGCTCAAATCCTGTTGTCTGCATGGCCATGTATGCTCTCTGCCAGGTTCAGCTGGGACATGGTGATTACTTTAAGTTAAATTTTCTTTAAAAACCCAGTAATGAACCATGCCCGTGGCCAAATATATAAAGCAGTTTATTTAATCCAGATAAAAATCAAGCCTGCTTCATTATCATATGAAGGTAGTTGTATATAATGATCCTCGTGCTTCATTTAACATCAGCTCTGCAGATCTCTGCAGGCTGCCAGAGGAGTTCCTACTCCAGGCAAACTGCATAGTCGCATCTCACAAAGCTATCTAGTGTAGATTTAGGCAGACAAGAAAATAAAATAACCCAAGACAAAGGTCCACAGTTCCCCTGTTGTGTGCTTGTCTAGTGAATTACAGAACAGTTGTGATGTTGCCCTTTCCCTTTGCTTTCTTTCTCTCATACACCGCTAACATGGTAAAGGGAATTCCAGTAAGAGGAGGCGGGTTTTGCATTGCTATATTAGTTTAGAGAACTTTGTGTAATTTTCTTTCACTTTTATTATCTTATTGAGCATGGACCAACACATTTTTCACACCATAAAACATGCTGACGAAGATGAAAGGACCGGGACTAGCTGTGTGTCTTTTAAACATTCATTTCTATTAAAGCATTAAATTCCACAAAACGCCAGCAGCTGGAGTTACAGACAAGATTAATCTGCTATCAATGACAATTAGTTTCCCTTTGTTGTCTGTCGCAGATATATCTCTGTGTACTTTTGTTCAGGGAAATTACTGCTCCCCGTTCAGTTTCTTTGGTTAAAGGCTTGAATAGAGAGCTCACCCGTGGCCTCACTCATTACCAGCAGGCCCTGTTAGTATTTACAGCATCATGGTGGGTTGACCTCACACCTCACACCCATTCAGTGTTGGAAAATAAACACGGCTGCACCGGGCCCCGAAAGGGAGCCATTTCCTCTGAAAAGATACACAGGGTTTTGTGGCTTAACTCAACTTTTTTGTTGGTCCATTGCAGCAACGTGGGATGCTGCACAAGGAAGGAGAATCCAAACACTAATTAGGAAATGAGGAACATCGTCCTTCCCATCTTGAATGCTCTTTCTGGCACCTTTTTATTTCTGATCAGTCAACCATACACAATCATCCACCTGCTGCTTCTAAATGATGGGTGCTTTTTTGGGAGGGGTCCTAAAAGAATTTAAATGGGTTTTCAAATATTTGCACTGTGTGCCCAACAACATGGAAAACACCACCAAGACACTGGGGAGGGGGACTGTGTTTGGCAATGTGTTTTTTCATCACAAAGTTATTTTAGTGACTGAAATAAAAGAAAATGCTAATTTTGCTTTAAGACTCGCACTAAGAAACTCTTCTTCCACTGTTACTGAATGAAAGACATTTAGCCAGAGAAAATAAACTGAACAAATTGAAGCCACACGTGGCATCATAATGCAGGTAAGTTCCACAGAACAAACAGAAGTGGCATATCAGCATCACACCAAAAAATGTCCCCCCCAGATTGAATGTGCAGACACCGGTGTGCACAGGTGATGGTGATTTTAAAAAAAAAGAAAAAGTTACATCTCTGTGTAGCCTGGTGCTACGCTCAAAGCCAAATTCTTTTTGCATTGCGCAACGTTAAATATATATTGCTCTTTTGCTGTTCATTTGACTGTGAAATCTGGTTCCAAAGACCCAGGACTAAAAGTTATCATTGAACATGCCCCATGGAAAGTTTAGCAACATCTGGACTTCCACTCATGAGAAAAAGTGCAGATTTTTGGAATGACCAAATAAGATAGTGTTAAAATGTTTGGTATTTAAAACATTGAAGTTAAGCTAACAACAATAGCCTCTTCATTCAAAGCACCAAAGAAGCTTTTTCTTTGAAGGGCAGGCCAAGAGAAACAATTCTGTCAGGTCTATAAAGGGCCGTTTCTGAAAGGACGAGGAGATCTGGGAAATAATAGAAAAGCAAATGTTGAGAAATGCGAGCTTAGAAGACTTGAAAATTTTTATAGAATGTCTAAGGATAGTATTAACTGCAATTCCCAGGGGAGACTGTGAAAACAAAGGCAGGCAGAGGGGTATCGGCTGAGGTCAAATTGTGTCAACCTGAGTTACGTTCAGATGAGTGCACTGAAGCTGACCTGTGTGCCAAGTATAAGACTGCAGCAGCCGGTTGAAAAAGCCCGCTTGCGTTTCAGCTCCTTGATGTCAGTATATCTCCAGTGAGCCATGTGCCTTCACTTGACAGCCTCCTGGTTTGACGACATTATTTTTCACAGCCGCCCATCGGCGAAAGCATTTGCAGCAATGTGCAATGGCAAATTTGTGATCTGGCAACAAATTAGGCCATTCCTAAATCCCAAACAATGACAGGAATCCCAGTATTCATACCAGACTGTGTTGGTGAAGGGGGCTTTGAAGTAGATTTTTTTTTTTTTGAATTTTTCAATATAAGTTCGTGTTATGCAAAAATGAACCTTTCACATAGATATTTTTAAGCGTAATGTGTTTAATTGGTGTTATAATTAAAGCTCTTGCAGTTCAAACCATTCAACTTGGTAGGGAATGAAAAACTGCAGATAATATGATTAAAAAAAATGTTTTTTTAAGTTTTAATTAAAAAAAACAAACATCACTGTTGGTACCATATGCAATAAATATATAATTTATCTTTGGTTATCGTGCATGGTAACTGTAAAACTCTGGTCTATTGGCTCAGTCGACAGATTACTGAAGCGAGTGAATCATGCAGCTCATCACATTATGCAACAAGGCACTGCTGTGGACTACATTAGAATTTCTGGCAAAAATATATATATATATTTAGCTGCAGTACGATTAAAGAAACACGTGGAATGATGAAATCATGTAGAAGCACAGTTCTTCATTCATGGATTGTGATAATTAAACTGCTGTCATCTCATTATTGTGATGTCATTGATAAAAGTGTCCACTGTGAACTGCTTTACTGCCATCTTGGCCAAGGTGTGGGCTGCTTAGCTGTTTAACTTGAATGCTTGGTAGGGGTTTCAGTGAGAATGAAGCACAGCTCTAACTGAGCATATGAGAAAACCAAGAGAAGCACAGCTCAGAATCAGCTGGTTGCATTGCTAAGCTAACCTCAAAACTGGCTCAGGCAAAGAGTAAAAACCTCCCAGGGCGTTTCACTTTGGCCGTTTTGGGGAAAACAGCTGCAAGAAGTGCAGCCACACTATATTGCCAAAAGTATTCACTCAAATCATTGAATTCAGGTGTTCCAATCGCTTTCATGGCCACAGGTGTATCAAACCAAGCACCTAGGCATGCAGACTGGTTCTACAAATTGTCAAAGAATGGATCGCTCTCAGGAGCTCAGTGAATTCCAGCACGATACCCTGATAGGATGCTACCCGTGCAACAAGTCCGGTCATAAAATTTTCTCACTACTAAATATTCCACAGTCAACTGTTAGTGGTATTATAACGAAGTGGAAGCAAGTGGGAACAACAGCAACTCAGCCATGAAGTGGTTGGCCACATACAATCACAGCCCGGGGTCAGTGGTTACTGAGGCACATAGTGTGCACAGGTCACCAAGGAGTCAATTGCTACAGACCTCCAAACTTCATGTGGCCTTCAGATTAGCTCAAGAACAGCACGCAGAGATCTTCATGGAATGGGTTTCCATGGCTGAGCAGCTGCATCCAAGTTTTGGGGATGGCCTCTTCCTATACTGGCTGCGCACCAGTTTACAAAGCAAGGTCCATAAAGACATGGATAAGTGAGTTTGGTGTGGAAGAACTTGACTAGCCTACACAGTCCTGAGCTCAACCTGACATAACACCTTTGGGATGAATTAGAGCAGAGACTGTGCACCAGGCATTCTAGTCCAAGATCAGTGTCTGACCTCACAAATGTGCTCCTGGAAGAATGGTCAAAAACTCCCATAAACACTCCTAAACCTCATGGAAAGCCTTCCCAGAAGAGTTGAAGCTGTTATAGCAGCAAAGGGTGGGCCGACATCATATTAAACCTTATGGATTAAGAACGGGATGTCACTCACCTGCATCTTAAGGCAGACAAGCAAATACTTTTCATAAGATAGTGTATAACTGACTCCTCTGCAAGTATTTGCATTTATGTGTAAATGTGTCTCTTTTTTCTGTTGACTACATTATTCAAACCAATATGCTCTAAATTGGTGTAAGTACAGTGTACTATACTTTAATCTAATGACTTCAACAACAGTCAACTGGAGCCAGCAGCTGTGGGTTGAAGCTATTTAAGCTCATCAAAACAGCGGACAATATTGGACTATAAAAAGGGTTCTATGAATACCACAGCAGCAACACATGATACATAATAATGACCATTGGAACAATGATGCACGGTCTCTTTTACAAGGCTGAATTTGGCTAATAGCTAAATTTAGCATGAATATTTAGAGCAAAGCATACAGTTTGAAAAGGAAAGGCGCTGAAGCCCCCGTGACCTGCATGTAGTTTAAGCTTGCTGCTCATATTCTGGCTTTTCCCTTATGATTTCACTAACCCAGTAAAAGCCACAGTAGAAAATAAATGCTCTGTTAAGAGTCTGTATTGAGAAAGACTTGCAATGTCCATCATCTTTCTATGAGAGGTGCAAACCTGCAAACCAAACAGCTTTTGGATCTATGCACTGAAGCCAAAAGCTGTTAGGTGCATGCTGTAAGTTTATAATGCAAATAGCAGTTTACATTGAAACTGTGCCAAAAGAATTAGAGATTTACTGTAGTGAATTATGTAAAATCATTTTGATCTGATAAAATAAAAGAAGTCTCTTACTCCAAATCATACATGTTTCCAAATAATAACAGAAAACTAGAATATAAACAAGACAAAACAGGACAAGAACCTAAAAAGTGATTGAAGAGCAAGGATACAGCTCCACCTAATGATGCTCAATTCATTTAGTTAGGTATCCACCTTGTGGTCAATATGTGGTACTGCATCATTTTACAGGCCACATTTTATGTTCAGTGATAGATGTGGGGTTGGAAACATTATGTAACCATTATGCAATATGTTGCAAGGCTGTCACCTTGCAACATATTTTGGTCTATAAATCTAAACATCCATTAAAAAAAATAACATTAACTCACCAAAACATGCCAGCATCAGATCTTTATTCAAATAAAGCTGCAATGTCACCCAGAATGTCTGCGTGTGAGGGTGGCTGCTTCTTTCTAAATTTTATGTGATTTTCAGACTCACATATGATTCATCTAGTAGATGCTACATGTCAGAGAAGCAGAGACTCATATGGAAGATATCGTATCATGCTGTTTTTATTGCCACCCTTTACATTTAGTAAAATAAAGCAAACATTTAGATTTTGTGTTTGCAATTAATTTGTAAATGGTCCTTACAATATAGTGATCAGGAAAACATTTTTTACACTCAGCCTGAAAGACAAGTGGCTGTTTTACGCATCTACTCGACACGCGATCCAAGAAAGCTTCAACCTGAACGCACCCAAGTCTGATTCATGACTGTGTTAACTAAAGTTTACCTGCCTAAACCTATCTGGAATCAGCATCAAATAAAACTGCCTCTTCATTTTCTCCTCTTTATATCTCTATTACAATCCAAGTGCACAGAACTCTGAGGCCTCGCGTGCCTCCTGAGTTCTGCATTGATGATAGACTTTTTTCTTTTTTTTTTGAATGGTGCACTTCGTGGCCTCCTCTGCTTTGCAGATATATTGTCCTTTCTTTCTACCACCCCCCCACACACGATGAGATTCCTCTGCGCACACAGTCACACAGGCTTTTAGACACTCATTAGCTCTTACTAATACAATAAGCGTCACCTTCCATTACATGGTTCTGGGTTGGATATCAGGATTGGAAACTCACCAAATCTCCACACAAGGGGTGCTACCCCCTCATGCACAGTATTGTTTTTCAACCACAATGTCGGATTGTTGTCTCTTTTCTCTTTAACCAGTGTCTAAAGTGTGAACATATACACTTAATGTAGTTAAGTGCACATACTGACACCTTTCTCTGACACACACACACACACCATCTCTGGACTCTCTTTGAAGGAATGACTAAAGTGACACACATTCCTGCATCGTGTGGATCTTCACATCAACCTTTGGGGGTTTCTTTCAGGGCAGGCAGCTGTTTAAAAATCCACCGTACCCCACCCTATTCAAGCCTGTTGTCTTGCATATGAACAGCACATGTAGAGTTGTAAAAAAAAAAAAAATCTTAATTAAGACTCCTAATTCTCCATGCTGTCGCCCGACCGTGGCTGTGGACTCACGTGAACCCTTCTGAGCACAGCATGAGGATTGATGTTGGACAGGGTTGACAGTTTTGTTGGCTTTTTATACCTGTCATCTGTACTCTTCAAGCTACAACCAGGAGTAACAGATATTTATTGCAATATATTTAATGAAGTTCTCATAATATTATAATTGTGTAGCTTGCTGCAAACTTTACATATAAAACCTCTGCTATGTGCAAAAAAAAGAAAGACCTAATAGCAAGTAGTTTTTCCTTTTTTGAGGTAAGGTGTAAATTGAATAAACATGATTATAATAAAAGAAAAGTTTTCATGTTTTTTTTAATAGTGTCAATTTCCCTGTAAACAACAAACTTATCTAGAGTCTGGCCTTTTCATCAGGAGTCTAATTTGTTAACATAACTGTTAACACGCACATGTTAATGAATTTTCCTCATTATACTGAGGGGCTACAGTATGCTGTATGTCACCACACAGATATATAATATGTAGTGACAAGTGCTTGCCACTGTAAAGGTGATTTCAGCTCTGGGTTTTGTATGCAGCTCTTACATGTAGGTCTGAGGCTTCTCCCTCTGAGCAGTGGCAAAGGGCATGTGATCCTCTGTGTGCAGCAGAGGCCCTGAAGAAGACTTGCAGCAGATGAGTTGGAAATGAGCGTGACATGTGTTAAACAGGCGAAGCCCCACAACGCTGACATTTGACAAGATGATGGGCGTAGGCAATTATTATTATTGTCTCCCCTTAAGAAGCAGTCAATATTCAGTGTGGCAGTCATAATACAAATCAGCCTGAGGAGATTTTCAGCACTGATTGAGGTGTCTGAATGGAACGTGTTCTGGCTTAAACACAAGAGAACCAGATTTTGAAAGGCTTAAAAGCCTGAGGGTTGATAAAAAATGATTTTAAGTATAAATCAAATGTTTGAATGATTTCAATGACATCTTTATAATTTAACATGTAGGTGTCAGTCTCTATGAGTTCTTTCTTCAGACACTTGTAGTCATCTCCACGCCCTAACAGACCTCCGACCTCAGTCCTTCCTGCCTGACAAAAAGTACCAATGATGGCGCGTTAGGCATGGGGTGGAACATGCCAAGGGGGCGCTCCACTCCACCCCCTTCCCTCTACTCACCCTCCAGAACCATTTGGACCACAGGGAATGGGTTAATCACATTAGAGGCCCAGAAGAGAGATGGGAAGTAGACAGTACCGTGACAGCCGGGGTAGCACTGGCACGACTAATCCCGTTAGGCCGAGGAAAAAGGGGGACGCCATCGCGCCTACAAGGCTGAGAAAGAGAAAAACATTTTCCCAGGAATGAGTTCACCTGTATGGTAACACAGAGAAGTTGGCCTGTTGATGCCTATTAGAAGAAACAATCGCACTTGGCACATACAAATGTTTTTTTTTTCATGCTGGGCACCACTTTATTGTCAGTGCCTGAAAAAAATCAGCAGCAGACAGTGGCATCGCATGAGATCCTCTTTCATGCCACAGTGAAGCAGCCCCTTTCAACCCACTACTATCTGTCTCCCAAACAGTGAGAAGATGGGGAGGGGTGCTGTAAGAAGGATAGAGCCTATTTCATCTGCCATTGTAAGTGCACCCGAGTTCAACCTTAATGTAAACCTTTCCAGGCAGGATATGAATAGGATGCTCTCTATAAAAATATATCCTGCTGGGTAATCCGGCAGATGGCCACAGTAGCGGACACTACAAAGGAGGGTGTAGCCATTGCAGGGGTAATGGGGAACGTCCGATCGGCAGCCACTCTTCAGACTGGGAGATGTGGAATCAAGATTCTTAACTCCCCTTGGCAACGCTGGGAAACAGAGCCGTCAGTTTAGATTCATCAAGTTTCTGCTTAATCTCACCCACCATTTTTTGTCTCTCCATTTTCTCCCTTTTTTTTTTTTGTATCTTCTTCTTTTGTTGCGGGGATTAAGCCAAGTGGTAAAACAGTGATTTAATGATCTTTCCATGGCTATGTGCACCACTTAAACCATGAGACAAACAAGCTGAGGCATTCTAAGAGTCACCCCCTCTGAAGGCGGCTGCTCAGGAACTGTGAGGCTTTTGATGCAGCTTTAAGCTGCGGCTGATTATTTTTCCCACTGCTGTGTGATGTGCTGTGCTCTGCTATGGGAAAATTGAAGGTTTTGTGTTTTGTGAGGGCCCATTGTAAACAGGATAAGAAGAAAACAGTTGGGTAATTTAATGATAGCTTTATAATGATAAGGTGTGGTGAATGATAATGATTTATTTAAGCAGCAAAGAAGCAATGCTGTTAAACGTCAGCATCATCGTAGCAAACCATGAGAAAAATGCATAAATATTGAAAATCTTTTTTTTTTTTTTTTTTTTACAGCTATACATGGTTAGTTTCTTTAATCCACAGACTTCACTTTAGATATAACTTAAAAAATGATATGAGTGAAAGTTCCCAAAAAAGTTAGTAAGTGAACTTGAGCTGTGTTCTTCTGTCAAACTGAACAAACCTTTCAAGGTTAACATACAGTTAAAGGTTGCTTTTTAACAGATCTGTGTGTGTTAAATGTGCTTTCTGCACTTCACTTCACTAACATTAACTGGCAGTTGTTTCCTAAGCATAAATACAACAATGAAAATATGCATTTACATGAGAAGCCATGTATTTCTGCTGCTTGTGATGTTAATGGCAGCTGCTGTGAGGCAACTGCTTCAAGGAATTTTGCCCTGCTGCTCAGATGTGTGTAATGTGTCAAAGTTCATAAGGTTTATTGTTTGCATTCACTATTTTATTATCATGCGCATTTGTTATTTTTGAAAAATAAACAACTTCAAATAGCAGCTCCGTCTTGTTTAATGATAAATGAATAAACCTTTCTGAAAATGAACTAATACCTACTCATTACCAACACCTGAGAGCCAGTTCTTTGAGTGAATAAGCCTTGTTAAATACCAGCAATGGCCCGACTGCTTCAAACCAAGAGGAAGGCAGCACTAATTCACCTCTTGTTAAAACCAAGGTGTGCAGCAGCAGAAGATCACACTGGGTGCCACTCCTGCCAGCTGAGAACAGGAAACTGGGGCTACAGTTCGCACAGGCTCAATCTTCCAATCGGAGACTGAAAAAAAGTTGCCTGGGCTGATGAGTCTCAATTTCTGCAACAGATGGTAGGCTCAGAATTTTGTGTAAATAACATAGAGCCATTAATCCATTCTGCTTTGTATCAACCGCTCAGGCTGATGATGATGGTGTAATGGTGCGAGAGATTTTTTTCTTGACACACCCTCAGTACCAACTGATCATCATTTCAGTGCTGCAGAGTATTGCTGCTGACCATGTCCATCCCTTTATAACCACAGTATATCCATCATCTGATGGCTGTTTCCAGCAGGATAATGCACCATGCCACAAATCATCTCAAACTGTTTTCTTGAACATGACATTTGTCAACCCTTTATAGGGCAAGTGACAATTTTTGGTAATTTCCGAACACTTTATATATATAACCTCAGTGAGGTTAAGAAGTATGTGGTCATTAAGAAATGGCCCAATGTTGTATAAAGTTAAAATGTGTATGCTGCAATGTTCTGTAAAGTGATGTAATGCTCTAAAATACATGTTCCTTTCACCATATGTGTTTTTTCTTGTACACTTCACAGATGTTTGGTTTTTTTTTTACCACTTGCAGGTAAGGAACCAAATATGGTAACTTCACTGAGCTTGATTTTATACATAAAATGAAACATTTTGAAAAATGCCACAAAATTAATTAAGTCTTGTTATGTCCACCAATAATGCTGAAATTTTGAATTTCAAAGTATTTCAATGAGTGCCCTATAAAGAGTTAAGGTCTCGTGGGGTTAAGGACACCTGGACACAAATGCAGAGCACAGTAGTAAGGTTAAAAGATATTTTATTAAACAGTCTTTGAGTCAGTCCTTGAGAATGGCAAGCTGGCAAGAGTTATTTCACCACAGCTTCCTCAGCAACAGTGAGCACCTTGAACAAAGGCGACAAAGGTGAGCAAAGCAAAGATAACAGATTGCATATGGTCACTGCAGGAGCCAGGTTGCTTTACCACATTTGGTGTAATGATCTGGCATTGACTAAGAGGAAAACACCAGCTCCTAATCAGCTCAGCAGTGTGCAGGTACGCAATAGGGAATGTCTAGCAGGGCAGAGATCCCCACAAGGCTCCTCCTCTGCAACACAGCATACAAACAGAAGCACACTGAAAATGATAGAGGAGAGAGAAAGAGAGAGAGAGATGACTTGGGCCAGGAGGACCATAACAATAAGGAATTCACTGCACTCAAATGGCCTCCACAGTCACGAGAGAGAACAAGAGAGAACTTATTTCCACTGGCATAAAAGTGACAAAAAGGATATTTTTGGTATTTCTTAAACTTGCACCTATAGTGAACCACTGTTGGTCTGCCTACATATGTGTTAAATGACAAGTGAAATTTTGGCCAACATGTTATTTTATTTCATATGTTACTTTTGAGTTAAGCTTAAAATTACACCATGTTACACTTCACATAACACAGTTTAGCAGGATAAGGGAATTTGTTCTCAAACTGTGTAGAAACAACAGTTAATCCAATGGAATGCCTCTTTAATAACATGTTTGTAGATGTACAGGGAAAGACCATGAAAGACCAAAAATGTAAGTTTCCAACCCAATAAATGATGCATTAAAATGTTCCATTATTCTGTCACACTAGGAAATAATTGCTTCACCTCTGACAGAGAGCTTTTTCTATTACGTTTCATTTATTACTCTGTCTTCTTCAAATTCATTCTCCAAACTGACATGGTGCAGAGCACTGGCTACGTCTGCTTGAAAGGGACAAACTGCATAGACAAAAAGCACATGTGGAAAATGTCTTTTTATCTTATTCATAATATAAAAGAAACCTCACTTGCCTTTGAGAAAATTCAGACTCTGATGATTGATCACCACAATATAAAAACATTTAAATGTGGCAAATTATATATCAACACTCCCAGCAGTGTGTGTGTGTGTGTGTGTGTGTGTGTGTGTGTGTTACTCATTTATTGAGTAATAACAGCCAAGGCATTGGCAGTGACCAGTGCAGAGTAGGACTAGAAAGCCATAATAGGAGGACAAATATCACAGGAGAGGCAGTCTGTGTGTAATGGATGATGGAGGTGTGAGTGTTTAGGCCAGTGTGCAGTAAGTGGGTAAGCTGGTAGTTGGCTACATTGGGGGACACCAGTAGGGTCAATGATGATGATAATGGGGAGGGTAAGCACTCTATTGGGGTTAATGCTTCTGCACTGGCTAAGAGATTATGGTATTGTGTAAAACATTGAAGACCTCCCAGATTTTTACACTGCTAAGAAAGACAGAAGGTGAGAAAATAGCTTTTAAACAACACATTAACATGTAAAAACTGTGTCTGTGAAAAAGCCTCTCTATGTTGAATCTCTGTGTTAAATCTCTATAAGTGAGCTCATATTCAGACACAAATGGCTGTTCATTAAGGATACAGTAATGATGATTTTAGATGGCAACATGCAGGTTATTGATAAATAAATGATAAACCCATATTTATCCACAGTAGAACACAGAAAATAAATCAAATGGTTAAACTGAGAAAATGTACCATTTTAGGG
>JASGAU010410803.1:0-17127 GCA_030220045.1 Australoheros facetus | reverse complement strand
ATAAGGGGCTCATAAGGGGCTCGCCACACGGGGAGCGACATCGCTCGCTCTCCATTCATTTCTTATGGAATTTGTGCGATGAGGCCACAATCGCGTCGTAAAAGTTCCATGAATGGAGAGGGAGCGACGTCACTCCCCCTGTGTAGAGCCCCTAAGACAGCTGATCAAGTTGCTTCATCTACCCAAGGCATTTTGTAGAGGGTATAGCATCAGTGGCCGTTATTTGACTTGAAATGACAACTTCGACTTTTTTCTCGAAATTTTGACTTTATTCTCAAAATGCACGATTTTTTTTTTTTAATGTGGCCCTAATACTCCGTCGTAGACCTCAGACATATTTTAAATCTAAAATTTCATTTAATAAAATGTCCATAACTTTAGTCCAAAAGAGATAAACTAGAAGTACACAATGTACAACCTTGAGCGGTTGTCACCTTGGTCACAAGAAAGACTTACAGCTACCACGATTGTTTGCTGACCGTTTGCCTCCCACCAGGCGACCTGTGTATTCACCCTGGGATCGAAAGTAGTCCCTGCAACTATCTGCAATGTGTCACTGAATGCAAAAGAATTTAAAGCAATAATGGGGCAACCACCAATTTTTCTTAGTCGCAAAGAGGTTGCCGTCCAATTTGTACTGCAGTCTAACTGAGCCACTAAATGATTTTGAAATACATAAAGTTTCTGCAACATTTATATTTTTTATTATATTATTGTTTGTACCATGGATGTACTGTGGATTACTTTGATACTGAAAAACTAAGGAGGATACACTGGTTTATACACGTTACCACTGTAACGCATCCTAGATGAGGTGTTTTGGGCATGTCCAACTTGGAGGAGACCACCAGGCAAACTGGGAACATGCTGGAGAAAGGGTGGTCTGTACATCTCTGCTTAGACTGCTGCCCCACGACCAGAATCTAAAAACGCGGCAGCATTTGGATGAATCTCATAACAAAGATCAAGTCTCAAAGTGTGGATCAGGATCTCATAAGTATGACTGTCTGAGTATGACCAAAAATGTAAACAAACAGTACAAATTATGTAATCCTGTTGTTACCCTGACCTTTATTCTCCAGGTGGCGTGAACAGTACAAAAACTGTTCTAACACAGATGTTTGATTTTGTTCATATTGATTATTCGCTGCTTCAGAGGTCAGAGACATGAATTTATCTGCATTTTGAAGACCTGCTGTGCTTCTCTGACCTCCGCTCTTTTCCCTTGTAATTTTCATCATTTTGGACTTTGAGCAGGAGCCAAACGCCTCGAAGATTTCAATGTAAAACAATAGCTTTCAGAAATGTGGCAGAAGGCAGTAGGAACATGAGGTGCCTGCAAATACTTGACTGTAATTTTTACTTTGAAGCACCACATCTGACTTTGTATTTGGCAGTTTCTTTGTGAAACACATAAGAAAATTGCCGGGTTTAAAGTGAGAAGAGAGTGCAATGCAGTCAGAATCTGTTTCTTCTTATATTTGGACCTTTGGGGGATTCCCCTGGTTGTGCCCATCCCCTCCATACAAATGACATATTCCAGTTTTTAACACTTATACAGATGCTGTTCCGTAGCAGGCCCCTTTGTTATGCGTTTATGACAGCGATGTGACACAGCGGCCCTTTTTAAGGAAAGAGTGCTCCTCGTAAACAGTAAAAACGCTCACGCAGCAAAGTCGAGCAGCTGAGCGGCTCTGTGTTTTACTGCACTTCTTATTAAAAATACAGCAGAGAAGCTGTTTGAGAGAGAAGAGCAGCAACATTGCGTTTAAGTTTATGGAGTCGTTAGTTTGCTGGCGTCACACAGTTTTAGGACTGTGGTTAACCAGTGAAACAAAGATGTACTTTTATTCACTTTTTTCTTTCATGCTTATTTTCTTTTCAGGCTTTAATAGAAAGAATTAACCTTTTGCCTTTTTCTAGTTGTTCTGTATTTCTATTTGTGTAAGACTGCAACCTGAAAAATACATGTGAGGGAGAGTTAATTAGAGGTGAGCAGGGAATCTTAAAATAAACTAGTTTTAAAATGTTTGGAGCATGAAGCTTGTCGGTTTTCCTCAAATCTGAAAGTCATGTAGAGCCTTCAGTGTCCTCATCCTCAGCTGAGGACACTGAAGGCTCTACATGACTTTCAGATTTAGATCATCTTTTATTTTCATTATAGCGCAGTTCTATCACTGCTATGTGGATGACACCCAGTTTTATCTACCTGCCACAGCTGACAGTCAGCACTCCATGAAGAACTTCTTTGACTCTTTGAATGATCTGAAATCCTGAATGGCAAAAAATCTCCTTCAACTAAATGATAGCAAAACTGAAGTCATTTTATTCGGCCCTCCAAGCCCTACAAATATCCACACCGAGGCATCCAGATTTGTACAAACTGTAATTAAAAATGTTTTTATGGATAGTTCATTGACTTTTCACAATCAAATAGAGAAGGCTGTGAAAGGTAGCTTTTACCAACTGAGAGCCATTGCTAAATTAAAGCCTGCTAACCACACCTCAGCTCTCCTAGTTTCAGCTCGACTCCTGCACCTCCCTCTATATATAACTACCCAATTCCAGTCTGTTTGACTTTTAACAGGTACAAACAGCTGCGCTGGCTACCTGTGACATTTTTAAAGCTCTACATGAATTCGCTCCAGAATATACTACAGATCTTTTAACCCCATATTTTACCTCCAGGTCAGTGAGACCATCACCTCAACAATTTGTCTCAGTGCCATCTTCTCACCTAAAAACTAAAGGTGACTGAGCCTTTTCTGTTACTGCCCACAGGCTCTTGAATATTCTGCCGTCTTACATAAGAACCACATCTCAGCAACAAACTTTTGATATGTGCATCCACCATTTTAACAGTGTATAATAATTTCAGCTAAAAATATGACAGTCCAGAGATGTTGAAGACAACAAGTAGCATCCCCCCCAACCCAGCCTCAGGCATGCCTTTATCCACACCTCGTCAGGTGTAGACAATTGGCAGTTAAGCCTTGCACTGCCACTGCAAGTTGAGTAGGGGTTACAGAGGAGTGTAACACATGCAAGAAATGGTTTGGTCTGCTACACCACAGTAAGGACAAATAAACATGGCTGTTCAAAAGGTGAAGAGAAACAAAAACAGAGATAAGGAGGCGAGGAAGTAGCTGTACACTTGTAGATCATCTTATCTCAGGCACAAGAAAGCCACAGCACTGGTCTATATCATAACACAAAGCAAAATATATCAAAACAAAAAGGCCAGTAGGAAAAGGCTGCCAAAACCTACATCCCATCCCATCCCAGAGTTTCAAAGAAAAGCACACAGATGGCAAATGGACCGGTACTCATACAGTATAGTCCTTTTCTACTGTGTTAATGTGACCACTCAAAGCGCTTTCTTACTACAGGCCTAATTCACCCATTCACACACATATTCACACAAGCCTGAATGCTTTTAAACTGGCACACTCTCGCTCTGATGGCTGCATCAGATGTATGCAGATCTCTGCAAACATCTGACTCCAAGGTTCATGAAATACAGCCGAGCAGTTTTTTTTGCATTATCATGCAGAGAAACAGCACCGAAAACATACCTCGACACGTTTCTTTGTGTTTTCTGAGCTGACGGTTTGTGGATGTGCTTATAGGTGAGCATTTGTGTGTGTGAGATGTGTGACAGAGTGGGTATGTGATGCTTTTGTGTGTGCATGTGTGCCTTCTCCCCCTCTTAAACCCCCTTTCAGTAAAGGCAAGTTTCCGGGAGGAAGCGAGTCGTGACCCTCGAGTCCATCATGGCAGTGCAGAGATTGAGCAGGTGCCTCGGGCAGCGGAGGCGATCGAGGAAGTCACTTTCATGCTCGGCTCTGCAAGGCTCTCAGAAAGAATACAAAAATAAAAAAAAAGACACCCCAGAAAACCTGATCAGCTTGACGCAGGAAGAATGCTGAAGGAAATAAGAGAGAAAGATGAAATGGGAGTCATTTTGTGGAGGGATGAGGAAAATGAAGAATTACAGCCTTTCAGTACAGTCTCAAACTAGCATATGAATACATTAGATCTTAAATAGATTGGGTCATAGCTGGCTTAATCTTTAGAAACTAGGTAAGACAATATCTATGAATGAATCTACACAACTGGAAGCTTTCTGGTTTCTGTTTGGAGTCCAAGATTTGGATTGCTTGCCAGACCCAATGGCTGCATACACTTAATGTTGCACTGGAGTCATGTAACACTATCCACCCAATATGATGTTGCCTACTTTCAGCTGCTGTGGGTAGCTCCACACCTTTGATTTAACAGAGTGTCACGTCAGATGCCCTTCTTGACGCAACCCTTTGGGGGATGTGTCTCTAGCTGGTATTGCCTGCCAAGCAAATGCACTAACCACTACACTATTGAGGTACATCCATAGTGTAGTGGTTAGTGGTTATGATGCTAATGACTAATTGTGTGGTGGCTAAGGCCTCAATCACACTGGCCTAGAAACCAGTTGGCGACCCCTTGGCAACCAGGGGAAAATGTGTTTTTTGCAACCAGTTGGAGAGTGGTTGCTGGCAGTCGGCAGGTGAACTTGGTTTCTGGTGCAGCGCCATATACCCCTTTGTGGTTAATTTCATTTAGCGACCACCAGCAACCACTTGACAACCAGTTGGGGCACACATATTTTTCCCTAGTGATTGGTGGTTATCAGGAACTCATCAGTCTCTATGCCTGAATGACTGGGGCCTAACCTTAAACAAGTCATTTTATAAGCCTGAAAATTAACCACACAACATATTTTTAAATAATAACATATTTAAAAATCTGTGACATGTCCCTTGGGTCGCTGGTGTGAGCGGTGAGATGCTTCATTCCACCACCAACCCCTCTAATCTCTAAATGTGGACTTTTAAAGTGGACTGGACATGAACAGTACACATGAGAGTGGACTGAAAAGTCATGTTTAGTGACACTAAATGATGTGGGGAAATTCGTGCTGAGGAATCAGATGAAAGGTCATTAATATTTCACGAACTGCCGTGAGACCGGCTTGGAAAAGGAAGAAGAGCCTATTTTCAGTAGCTATAAATACATGTGTGCCATGAAATTTTGGCTTGCCCTTTGGTGTTCCTTGGGCACGAGCAAACAAAGAAGTCATAACATTGCCTTTCAATTCTTTATTCCCTTTGTGAACTTATTTGTAATAATTTTTCAAGCTTTTTAAATGTCAAAGGGTTTTTGACAGGCTAATAAAATAAATCAGCTGACCCAGATGGTCAACTTGAGAAGCCTTCAGGCTTCCCCGATGGCTTCTCAGGCACAAACCCAAGATATACTGTGCAAAAATCTTGAGCGACTCCTCATTTCTTTATACTTTGCCAGGAAAATGGGAAAAAAGTACAATGATTTACTGAAACACGCAAACATGCATGGGAATACAGTATGTAAGGCAAATACAGAGTACAATTCTAATGAGCTTGGAAGTCAATATTTGGTATCTTCAACAGAGCCTGAACTCTTTGAGGCTTTCTTGTCATTTCTTTCAGTCTTCAGGAACAGTTCTCCAGGTTTATTGAAGGACATTCAAAGCTCTTCTTTGGATGTTTCTGCCTTTTGTTCTGTTCTCTGTCAGGATGATCCCACACTGCTTCAATCCAGGTATCCTTTTACTGCATTGTGTTTGGGATCATTGTCATGCTGAAAAATTAAGCTGTTTTCAATCAAACGCTTTAGAGATAGTATCACACAGTGGATCAAAATCTGACGGTACTTTTCTGTGTTCATGATTCCATCAATTTTGACAAGATCTCCAACACCACTGGCTAAAATGCAGCTCCAAACCATTACACTGTGTTTCACAGACGTCTGTAGATACTCATTGCTGTACCTCTGCCCAGCCCTCCTCCATACATACTGACAATTTGAACCAGAAGTTTCCAGTTTCTTCAAAATTTTTAAAAACACATTGCCATACTGAGATATGCCAAGTTTTCAGATGATAGCTCTCTGGGGATCACTTTTTTGGTGTGAAAATACTACACTGCTCAAAAAACTTAAAGGAACACTTTTTAATAACAGTATGGCAGGCCAAATGATTAGAAACGGACTTCATGAGGGTGGCGTGACGGCCTCTAGTGGGCCGTCAGCTCACTTCCTGGCACCGTGGAGCCCGATTGGCATTTGTCATAGAATACCAGAATTGGCGCACAGATGCACAGACCTCTACAGGCTAGGCAACAGCCCCCCGACTACCATTAGGTATTGGGATGAAATCCTTGGACCCAATGTCAGACCCTTCACTGGTCTATCCCTTGAATTGCCTTTCTTGTGCTTGAATGATTCATGGGTCAGAGTTGAGTGGTTTAACAAACAAAAAAACATTCCTCTGAAAACTCTGAAAGACCTTCGGAGAGCCTGGAGAAGTATTATTCAAGACCACTTTAAAAAATTACGAGAAAGTCTGGTTCCTTGACAATAAGGAAATGAGAAGTGGCTCAAGATTTTTTGCACAGTACTGTATGCTAGAAAACAAAGTAGCAAAAAAGTAGATTATATAGTATTCTAAACTGACTTCAGGTATTTTTTTTAGCCGCTGTACTTCAGCGCGATGGTGCAAAAGGCCACTTAAAAAGCAACATCACGACTCTTGGAGCAGCATTGCTGGCATGTTTTGTTTTCTAGATTTTTTTTATATGCTGCTTCTTTTCCTCTCTTCTGCATTTGCCTCTTTATTCCCTTGCTAATCAGCATTATTTTAAAAGTCAGTAATAAAAATATATTGTTGTGACATATGACTAATACATAAAACGGCAAATACGTGCACTGATTGTTGCATAAAGCCCTACTTGTTTGCAGACTGGCTGAATTTTGGGGCGTGATATCCTCATAAGATGGTGGATAACGTCATTGCATTATATTGTAAGAGTAGGTACCTCTTTTTCTCCGAATGGTGGATATGTGGGTTTGGAACCGAGCTCATGATGACATGTTTTCTGAATCCTCTGCCCTCCCTCGACACAGTTTTGAGGAGAAGTCTGTACAGAGGGAAGAAAGAAAGAGAGACAGTGTATGTGAGTGTGGTCGAGGCAGCCGGTGGGAGATTAGCAGAGTTTTCTGTGAGTGATCCTCGCCGACTGGCCAATCTGTTCAGCCGGGGCCTCGAATTCACGCAGACGGCGCGAGTAGTGACACCAACTGCTGCGACAGAAAGGGAGAGCGAGCAGGAAGTTCCATGGCACGCCGCCCGTCACGTGACCACTTCACTCTTGGTCCTTGTCCAGCCATCTGTTTTTTTTTTTTTCCTCCTTTGGTTTTCTGTCTTTTTCCCTACTGTAAGTTTGGTTCCTCCTCTAAAAAAAAGGGCCACATGTGGAGAACTCAAGTCTGTATGTTGGTGGATTTCTTTCATTGGTTGGACTAGGATTCAAAACACCTTGAAGACTCTTCGTCTTCCCTGTCACATTAACAAAGTAGGCCTTATTTTATCATTATTTTAATACTGTGGCTTTGCCATATTTTCTGGATGTGATGACAGATCCCGGTGATGCTCAAAGCAAATTCCGGACCACCGATTTGTGGTGCACTGCAACAAAACAGCTTTCACACTTTAACCAGCCTGTCATACTCTCTAAGAGAACAGCTTTTTGCTCTAGAAATATGTCTCCCCTACTGTGAAGGGATTTCTGCAGAGTTCAGACCGAGCAGCAGCCACCACAGCTGCACGCTGAACCTAAAGGGGTCACAAAAAGTTCTGACTAATGTAATTTTAGTTCTCTGGATAAATGCTATTAAATATGTTTGGTGGTCTTCTGGGTTTGATTTTAAATGTGCCAGAGCAGTAAAACCACTGTATAATGACCCACAAACAACACTCAAAATACATTACTCACATTGGTATCCCTTGCCCTCTGGAGACTAGTACCTCTTCTCCACTAGTACCTACTTGGCTTGACTCAACTCGACTCAGTTTTTAGGGTTTTCCATTAGGTAGTAGTATCCGGTACCAAGAACTTTTTTTAGTACCTACACAGCCGGGGTTCCAAGTGAGTTGATTCGAGCTGAAAATGTGACGTCAACAGAATGCATGCCACTGATTGCCAGGCAGTGACGCCATTAGATAAGTTATGAGAGCAAATTCTTTACAAGAATCAAACCCACCGTTTTTGAAACCTGGCAACGAGGTGCTGCAGATGTGGCTGATGACAGACCCCAGAGGGAGCTGGATGGCGTGTTTGTGACACATATAAATTACATCACAGGATTTTTGGACTGGGGCGGCACTCAATTGTAATGGAAAACTACTGAAACCAAGTAGAGTCAAGTCGACCCAAGTAGGTACTAGTGGAAAAGAGGCCTTAGGTTCTACATGGCCCAACAACACACTAGTGTCCCAGTTTGTGTTATTCTCTTCCTACAAAATCCATCCATATGTCAGCATTTTCATACTGTAAAAAATAGCTACACATTGGGCCCAAATGTTCAAGTCAATACAATGTTAACAGTCCATATTACCAGCATATTTATGGGCTATGTGATATAAATATGTTGCTGCAGATTGGTCAGCAGCAGATCCATGATGGGAATCTCCCATTTGACCACATCCCATCTGGTGACTGCAGAGGACATTTGAGTACAAGGGACTCATTGTCATGTTCAAGAAATCAGGCTGAGATGATCTGAGCTTTGTGACATGGCGCGCTGTCCTGCTGCAAGCAGCCATCAGTAACTATAGGTACACTAAAGGGATGGACATGGTCAGCAACAACACTCAGATATTTTCTCTTTTTCAGACCATTCTCTGTAAACCCTAGAGTTGGTTGTGTGGGAAAATCCAAGCAGATCAGCACATCTGCTTGGATTTTCAACGTCACCTAAATCACCTTTCTCCTGAAATGTTGTCTACATGACTAAATGCATTGAGTTGTTGTCATGTGATCGTATCCACTTTTTGGCTACTTACATATGTAAAATTGTCGGGGACATTCATGATCAGTGACGCTATATAATAAATTACTGATTATGTCTTCTGCTATCAAGCAAGAGACCATGTTTGATACAGCTATCAGAAACAAGCAGAAAGGTAAAGGTTCACCTCGCCCCCTCTGACACACTGAGCCCGTGTTTACTGAGTAATTTGCACCGTGTTAAATGAAGACAGTGTCAGCTTCGCAGGATCCATATGGAATATGAAAAAGCAAATGATTCAGCAGAGATAGAAAGTGTAAGACAACAAACATAATTACGTTTGGGTGTCAGGCCTCTTTGCACAGCTTTCATATCCCGGATCATTTGCCTGCATCGCTTTGGAACAGAACTTGTTTCAAACGGCTGCCTTTCCCTTCAATATTGTGCTAATGCATTTAATTTAATGTTCGCAGACGCCGTAATTGGTATAATATTGCTCTATAATACTTTGAAGGAAACCTTAGCATTAAGCACTAAATTGAAATTTTGAAACGAACGCTGAAAACGACTGTGGGGGCAAAGAAACCCCATTAAATGTAATTTGTTCTGCATGGCTGTGGGGGTAATGGTTACCGAGACACTCCTTTATTAAGTCGAATAGGTAGCGAGGTAGCTTCGGATTTTCTCTCTCGCTCTCTCTCACTTACACACACGCGCGCGCACACACACAGACACACACAGACACGCACACACAGGCGTTATGCTGTCGACACACTGTTAGTGGAGTTATTCAGCAAGGTGTAAGCTGTCGGCTGCTGTTATTCCAGCCACAAAGGGGATGTTAAGCAACCACTGGAGGGCTGCTGATCTCTCTCACACTCACACACATTCACACTCATATTATCCATGTCCCTTAATGCCACCTGTATAGTTAAGGTGAGAAAGACTGCAGGGAGAGAAAGGAAGGAGAAAGGCTGAAGAGGAAAAGCTGAAAAAAGAAAAACAGATAAAGGATCAGTGGGAATGAAGAAACTGGAGAGGAATGTGGGAATGTAAAGAGGAAAAAGACTGAAGAATAACACTTCTAGGAGGATTAGGTAGATAGAAGAAAGATGTAGCTGGGAGAAAATGGATAAAACTATAAAACTAACAGCAGATGTATCTGAAAGTCATCTCGTGACTGAAGGATCAACAGGCAGGTAAACATGAGGAGGAGGAGAAGAAGAAGAAGAAGTGTTATTTGGAAAGAAAAGATGAAGAATATCAAGGAGGAATATAAAGAGAAAAAAAGGTGAATGTGGAGGTAAAAGGACGATTAGATAAGAGAAGGAGGTGAAAAGGAAGAGAGAAAAGAAGAGATTTAAAAGAGGAAAAGGGCAGGAGGGAGAGGGAAAAAAGGGGGAGGAAAGAGAGGAGGTAAACAAAGGGAGAAAAAGAAGAGCGGGCGGAGGGAGCCAATGACGAGGTGAATGTGGAATGAGATGAAGAGAATGAAAGCATTAAAAAAAAGGAGCAGAGGAAGATTGGGGAAGAGTGACAGAGGAATAATAAGAGGAGGGAGAAGGTGAAGAGGCAGGAAAGGAGAGAGGAGGAAGACGAGGAGGTCCCTGCGGAGAAGAGGAGATCAAACACAGACTCTAAGTCAAACTCCGCTGAGAGATCTTAAACCTTCTTTGTAATTGGAATTTAAAAAGTTAATACAAAGACGCTCCTTCAGTAAGATGTCTTTAGCAGATAGAAGAAAAAACACAAGGATGACTTTTTTTTGTCCGTCCATTGATGTTTAAAGCAGTCGCTTTCCTTCAAGCAGAAATATTAAAGGAGATTTCTTCTTCTGTGGTGTAAAGATTGTTGAAGTGTTTCAAGAAAGACGAAAAAACAACGAATGTTAAAGGTTTGGAGTTTGTCAGTGAGTTTAGGACAGAAGAAAGAGCCACAACATGATGCATTGATTCAAGTAGTGTTAAAGCAGTGTTAAAGCACAAACATCATTTTCAAGGACTTTTTGTTTAACTTCCTGCTTATTTTCACTAGATTTCAAAGGAATTATTGAGCTTTTAACTTGATTGCATGTGAGCTGCTCAGCAGTGGAACAAGAGCATTTACATTAGCTTATTACTTTCAGGAAGGCAGTGAAATGAAAGCTAAGAGTGTTAGCACACCCTGTTTGAAATGTTGAAAGGTTAGTTGAAAGTTTGTATGTTTACTTATTCATGGAGTATTTCAAAGAGAAATATTGTACTAAGTACTTAACAATATGTCGTTCTTTAACTGCTATGGCAGGCTAAGAGCATGTAAGCTAGCTTGTTTGTTTGTTTGTTTTTGACAAAATGAGGCAAATCACAAAAACTAATTAGAGCAATATGTTAAGATTTTTTTTTATATCAAAACAGTAAAAGATTAAATTGTCAACAGAATGTCAGTGTCTATGCTTTGTGTAGCAGAGATATCTACTTATGTTAGCATGCTAACAAGCTAGCTTGGCCCATCCCAACGTCTAGCACTGTCGAGAGGCCAATATCAATGTGACGTTAACTTGTCTGCAATTTTGTGCAGGGTCAAATTAATGAGGGCTCATTCATGATTCATGATGGTGATAGCAATAATAATAAAGCAATAATAATAGATGTTTAAAGTGACATTAATATATGTTTTTACTTTAGTAATTAAGCCACTTAACACTGACCTATGAATCAATCAAGCATAAAAAAGGCACTTAACTCAAGGGATGAGTCAGTGTTGTGTCTACTCATAGCAGACAACTTAGCAAAAAACCTTTTTTAAATTGTATCTTTAGGCACTTTGTTACTAGCAGCATGTCACAAAAACACACAGTTTATTTGTTTTTAGGTTTATCAGGAAAAAAAGCCAATGAGAACACAGTTTGAAAGATTTCAAAATCAGCTGAAAACTTGGCATATCTCAGCATGGTGTGCAGTGTGTGTCCTTAAAAAAATCTGAGGAAACTGGACAAATGGAGGACAAAAGAAGAGGTGTCAGGCCTATAAACCAATCTACAGCAGATGAGCAGTATCTGAAAATCACGTCCTCAAGAAAAAAATCCAGCAGAGACCTGATACAGGACCTTCAGCTCATCCATCTACTGTTCACTGAAGCCTCATCAGAAATGGTCTCAGTGGAAGGGTGGCTGTCAAGAAGCCATTCTTAAGGAAGGGAAACGGGGAGAAAAGGCTGAGGTATGCCACATTACACAAGAAGTGGACTGAAAATCAGTGGTAACAGGTCTGATGGAGGGATGAATACATATTTGTAAGCCTTGGTTCAAATCATCTTCAAAATGTACAGAGGAGGTCAGGAGAGAGGTCCAACAGTGAGTGTCTGCAGACATCTGTAAAACACGGTGGAGGCCCTGTCATGGTTTGGAGCTGCATTTGAACCAGTGGTGTTGGAGATCTTGTCAAAATTGATGGAATTATGAATCCAGAAAAGTACCATCAGATTTTGAGCCACCATGAAATACAAACTGGAAAGCATCTGATGGGCAACAGTTTCATTTTTTCAGCATGACAATGATCCCAAACACACTGTAGATGCAGTAAAATCATACCTAGATAGAAAAACACACAGTGGAACACTATCAGTCATGGATTGGCCTCCCCAGAGCCCGGACCTCAACATTATCGAAGCAGTGTGAGATCATCCTGACAGAGAACAGAACAAAAGGCAGAAACATCCAAAGAAGAGCTTTGAATGTCCTTCAAGAAGCCTGGAGAACTGTTCCTGAAGACTACTTAAACAAATGAGAAGAAAGCTGCCTCAGAGAGTTCAGACTGTGCTGAAGAATAAAGGTGGTCACACCAAACATTGTATTTCAAGCTCGTTAGAACTGTACAAACTCTGTTTTTACCTCATAAACTATATTTCTATGTATGTTTGCACAGGTTTCAATAGATCACTGCACCTATTTCCCATTTTCCTGGAAAAATATGAGAGGTGGCTCTAGACTTCTGCACAGCAGTATGCTATGCATGGTAATTCAAATCGCTGTCTACATGTAAATGCACTGGTAATCGTAACCTGTTACTGTCACGTAACAGCCTAAGCGAGCATTTAGCATAGTTTTAGCTTCAGTTCTGTTGACCTTGTGCAGTGTCAAAGGGGGGAAAAAAGGGAAACGTTTTGTGCTGCTAAGTTGTTAGTTTTACGTAAAGATCCCTGGTGCTCTTACCGTGATGCCATGTCCTGAAGAAATCTGTGATTTGAAAGGCCAAACTGCTGCTAAATTATGTCAGAATTCACAACTCATATAATATGGTTCCCTCTAAGCAGCCTTTAGAGTCATCCTCCAGAGAAAAGGTGCGAATGTGCCACGACAATGACCACATTCAGCATTTTATCAAACAGGTCTCGTGCAGCCGAGTTACTGAGGACACCAAAACAAACAGGCGGCGCATACTAACAACCCTCTTTCTAAACATTTTTTTAATAAATTAATTTTTCCTTTTGGAGAGTTTTGTCAGTAATGTGGGGAGGACAGCGGGACGGCGTGCAGCAGTGGGAGCTGCAGAGTTTTGCTCAGTGGAGGAACAGATGGGAGAAACTCGCCAGGGGAGGATGAATTCCGGTCAAAAAGAAGGTGACAGCAGAGCGTGACCGCCAGCATGTCCGCCACATACATCTCCCTCTCTGTCTCTTCCTCACTCACCACAGCACNGTTCAGTTCTCCATTTCAACATACTTTCATTGTTTTTGTTCCCCTCTGTGCTCCTCGTTTTCGGTGTTGCATGTGGTTTTAAGACATCAACAGCATCCAGGTGCTTTTACAGAAATACAGAATGAAGGTGATTAGCTGGAACAGCTCTGTACTGATCCTGGCCTCCGCTGCATAACAGAACCACTGGATTTCCTCACTGCAAAGCTCAATGGTTCAGGTTTTTTCTTTTAATTTGTCATCAGTCTGTATGTATAAATGTGTCTGTGAGGGGATTTTTGGCTCGGGAATACTTCCAATATTTGCACAGGCCTTTGATGTATGTGCGCGGTTCACCAGAATGTGTCTTTTTCCATCATTTTTTTTTTGCTCATTTCTGATGAAGTTGGCTGGTTTCCAAACTCCTGAAAGTCAGATTTGCTGTGTTTTTCTTTTTTTTTTCCTCTCTCTCTGTCTCTCATTTTGCTTATGACTCTGTTTAGCAGCTCCGGGCCAAAAACACACACTAATTCCCCCCCCTCCCCTCACCAAAAGCAGGGGTAACTGGGCGATTAGGAGCCGCCGCAGACCCAAGACGTGACTTTTTCACCCAGTGAGGTTGTTAGGCGTGAACGACCAAACAGGCGAGCTTTGAAGCAGCCCAACAATTAAAAGATGGTGAAAACAAATTCACATGAAGCAGGGGAGAAATCCAGCTGCTTGCCATCTGACTTTCCCGAGAATCATTTGGGTTTTCTTCCGTCGTTTAAAATGACTGACAGCACCTCCCAATGCTGTGATTAACAACGCAAAATTATTGCATTATTCTGCTCTTTTAAAGGACAACAGGTAATAGACTGACAGACTCTGTCTCCAGGAGAAGAATGAACAAATTGTGTGTGTGTTAAGTGGGTGTTGCACATGACAAAGCACAACTCGAGATGTGCTGAAGGCTTTTCATGTCCTGGCGACAGGTGTAGCCTTCATAACAACAAGTCTGCATCAATCAGCTTATGACACGTTTAGTTTAGTTATTCTAATTTCCATAAACCTCTTCAGTGTGTAATTTCAATGGTAGAAAGTGTGTTTGTTTGTATGAACCATACAGAGCATCTGATTTACATTTGGCTTTAAATCTAACAGCAAAAAAAAAAAAAATCTAACCAGAAAAAAGTTTATTTGATATCAAAATGCTGGAATAAAGTTGTATCATCTGCTTATTTTTTGTACATCTGTAAGGAGATCACGACATCATACTGTAGCTCATCCATAGCCTGTATATAAAAGATGGACAGACAGGCCACCATGAGCATCCTGTGTTACGGTTGCATTACATTTGAAGTGGGAAGTCAGAAATCCAGATTTCCCACTCAGAACTTGCAGCTGGAACAAGTCAGATTTCCCACTTGGAAAGTCGTATAAGTCACACCAGCCCTGACTTCACAATCCAAGATGGCAGCAGCTTGTGTAAACAAGTCAAACTAAGTAAAAAAGTAGAATCTGTGGAAGCTTGTTTCCAACACTGAAAAAAAATTTTTTTTGCTCTGCCTGGCAATAAAACCTCCGTGGCACAAACAAGCTTTCATACTACCACTGTTATGTAGTCTTGACTTGCTAAATAAGCCGTATGCAGAACACCAACCAGGCTCTGTCGGTTAATGTGCTGCAGTAAGGTTTTACTCCAGGTGTTGCTACTCTACCTTGCTAGGATGCAAAACAGGGCCTTTTTCCCCGACTACTACTAGTCTACTATTACTATTGCAAAGTGTTCAGCTCAGGAGTGATGTCGCTCCCAGCTCCAACATCCCACTTCTGAAGTACAGCCTGAAGTAGCCATATCTGGAAGAGCCTGTCAAAGGCTAACTCATCAGGTAACACAGTAGTAGTAGTAGTAGTAAGTAGCATATGGTGAAAAAACTTGAATTTTGATGACTAGAACTGGGGAACACATGTCTCGTATGACCAGTTGGAGCCAAAACCACAAACACAGTTGAAAGGTTGATTTCATTAGCAGAGATTAAGCCTAACCTGTACAGTCATTATGAAGGGCTAAACTAGCCATAAAGGCCCAAACTTTTTTGGTTTGAAGCTGTAAAAATCCTTTTGTGAAGCAGCCACTAGAGGATCTGCAGTTTTTGGAACTTTATTTTTCAGCTCTACCTCAGTATTTACCAGAAAAGCACCTTTGGTATATTTGCATGTCTGTATATGTACTACATCTGTACTACATATGTAGTGCAGTGTTGAACAGAATTTTAAATTAAATGCTACGGCACAGCCCACTCGTTTTCACCTCAGTATCATAACTAAGATAACACTTCCTCCAAAATAAACACTATTACAGATCAAAAGAGACCAAAAAAATAAAAAACAGAGTTATACCAGCGCCCTTGTTTACCCTGCAGTCCTCCACCCTTTACCATCAAACAACATGCTTGGTTTGAGTCTGCATGTCCTATACTATGACATATGAGGACGCTATGTGGAAAAAAAGCCTCCCAGTTCTGTTTCTAACTCTGCATTTCACATGTGAATACCCAGCATGCATTAGGTGGCTGTGGGTAGGTGAGCCTCGGGTGATATTATGGCTCCACGCTCAATTGTGTAGGAGGACTGTTTCTACCAAGGCACCCAGGGGCCCGCATAACCTCAGCTAAGGCCTTTAATACACAGAGTACAATCATAAACCCTGTCCTGCAGACAAACATGTCTAGATGCTCTATGTGTGTGCACAAAGCGTGATAGAGGACAATATTGGGGTTGCACATGTGAAAAAAAATTATTTTTAAAAACCATCTTACATCAGTACAACCATATTGTCTTTTACTTTTTTTTTTTTTTTAGCATACATTGTGTTATTGACATATTTAATCCATTATTTATACTGCTAATATTATAACTAAAATTGTTCCAGTGAAGGGCTGAAGTAATGTCCGACACACAAAAGAGAAAATAGACTGCTACATTTCATACTTTTTCAGTATTTTTCACCCAAACTTTTGATGCATAAACTTTTTTTTCCCTACAAAAAAAATTTAAAACTACATGCACTCATATTGAAAGAAACCTTTAAAGCAAAGAAAGATCCCATCAATACTGCTGCAAGCTCCTAAAGTTTGTGTAAATTTTAGAACTTGAATTCTGTACCATCTTGCGCTGCACGCACATTAGGATACACATTCATATGAGCTAAGCCTCTCCACCACCCTCACGCTGGGGAGCATGAGGGTGGTGGAGAGGCAAACTAACACACAGACTCAGATCCAAGAAAACAGATGCTGCTACACACCAACACATGCAGAAATGAATGTCAGTTTTTTAGCGTCACGTTCGTCATATGTGCTCGTTCTCTGTCACTTTGCACACAAGCACATGTTCCAATTACCCACAAACAGATGAAAAAAATAGGAAAATGGGAAAATAGGTGCAGCAATTTATTGAAATGGGCAAATATACATGGAAATACAGTATCTAAGGCAAAAACAGTGTTTGTGTGATTTTAATGAGCTTTAAAGTGAATATTTGGTGTGACCACCTTTATTCTTCAGCACAGTCTGAACTCTCTGAGGCAGCTTTCTTCTCATTTCTTTAAGTAGTCTTCAGGAATAGTT
>JASGAU010410801.1:2372-13288 GCA_030220045.1 Australoheros facetus | reverse complement strand
ATATTTCTAAAATTAGAAACATCCTTTCTCAGAGTGATGCTGAAAAGCTAATTCATGCATTTATTACTTCTAGGCTGGACTATTGTAATTAGTTATTATCAGGCTGTCCTAAAACACATTCAGCTTATTGAACCTGGAGATACCTGGCTTGTCGTTACAATTCAGGAAGTCTGGGCAGCTGTTGGGCCATGGTAAGGCTGCTTATGACGGGTACACAGAAAGGTATAGACTCAAACTCAGACTCAGTATATCTGGAGCTGATTCGGAGGGATTAGATCTTGGAGAGGTACCTGTTTCTGCACGGCAAAGGATTGAACCAAGAGGATTTGGATGATTGGATTGGATTTATCGCCACTGAGAGGTGCCAGAAAGACTAAAGGCTGCCAAAAAATTAATCAGTACAGTCTGTACCAAAACAAGTCGTAGAATCAGAAATTTGGCTCCCTGGCAGCCTTGGATTGCCGCTTATCTCAATGTTTCTCCTGGATATTTCTTAAACAGATGCTCTACGCCCCCGCTGTCCTGTCTTCTGATCTGTGTTGGTCTGATCTCCCTTGACCTAGCTGCTTATGAACATTCCACCTCTTACCAGAACTCTTACCTGAGGAGGGGAGTTTGAGTCAGCCCCACAGTACACTGTAAACCCGGATAGTTGAATCTACTTAATAAAACCAAGGTAACTCGTTGCCTTAAATTTTTTAAGTAATGAAACAGTAGAATAAATGCAGGGGACTAGGTTCAGTGTATTCGAGACATTTTGGAATGGAATGAAAGATCTAAGTTGAATGTACTAATAACAGAGTTTCAGTAACTGAAGATACTTAGTTTAACCAATCACCACCCATTTATTTAACTCAGCCTGTTAAGTAAGCACTACTCCATTTCCAGTTGAACTAAATTGTATGTTCTAATTCACCAAACTTATCTTTTATAGTTCATGAAAAAATAAAATGTCTTTTGATCAATCAATTCCCCTATCCTTTTCATGGTCGTGGGGTGGGGGCTGGAGCCTATCCCAGCTGACAAGGCAGTAAGATGCAGGGTACACCCCCGTACAGGTCACCAGCCTGTTGTAGGGCTGACACAGAGAGACAGACAACCATTCACACCTGTGGGCAATTTACAGTGACAATTAACCCCAGTAACTGCATGTCTTCAGATTGTGGGAGGAAACCCACACAGACACAGGGAGAACATACAAACTCCACACAGCAAGAGGCCCAGCCTAAGGTGGAATCAAACCCAGACTATTAAAGAGCTATTCTAGCTGTGAGGAAGCAGTGCTAACCACCACGCCACCATGCTGCCCAGTAGCAAAAATATTTTTTACAGTGTTGAACTGTACACTGTTTAAATTTGGTAAATAAACAAACATGATAAAACTCAGCCCTGCTGAATGCTGATACATTAATATTTACAAATAAGATTTGTCCATGGAACAATGAAAAACTATACGAGAGAGAGTTGTGAACAAAAACCAAACAAAAGGAACAAATATCTGCTATTTCAAACTCCACACAGCAAGAGGTCTGGGCCAAGGTGGACTTGAACCCAGACCTTCTAGATGGCATTCTACCTGTGAGGCAGCACTGCTAACCATCATGCCACCATGCTGCTGCTCATTAATTCAGTCTGTTTAAACTGGTATAAAGTAGATTTTTAGGAGGTGCAAAACTTGATATTAAATTGGTTGAACTTAAACACATGATTACAATAAGACAGACCATCAAAAAGTACAGTCTACTCAGCATTAACAAGTAATGTTCACATTCTAGGTAATTTTAAGTAATATGAACTCAGTATTTTTAAGTGGAATCAAAATCTGGATTTACAGTGTAGCCCGACCCCCCCCCCCCTGCCTCCGCTGGCTTCCTTCCATACCTGCCACTCCCCACCCTAGTGCTCCCATCCTATATGCCATGTTTCTGCACTATTGCAGAGGTTTTTGTAAATTTATACTGTGTATGTGTGTATGTGTACAAAGTATGAGATTATTTTTTTCCTCACCTATCCTTATATGTTTTCGCTATCCAGTCTTTAAGTCTGACGTCCTTTCCGGGTCCAAATGCTCCTAAATAAACAGCAATGGCATAACCAATGACTGTTCACCATTAAAGATGATTGTAACATACCTTATCAACTGCCGCCATTTCCGCTTGTCTTTCTCATCAGTAAAATGACAGCTGAGTGTGTTTTTTTTTTCGAGTCGGATCGGTTAAAACAACCATGGACACAGCATTGCAGCGTATTGATCATGTGACAGTTTGGACCCTGAAATGGAATTCTACGTCATCACTTAACAACCGGATAGTTTCTGTCTTTTTAATGGCAGTGCCTCCAGAAGGGGGCAGCATGGCCACAGTTCACCTATCTCCCCATGTTTGTTTGTTTGTCTTCTTGGATGGGTGTTCTTGATTTCGATTTCTTGATTCTTGATTCTCAGTGTCCTCAGCCTTCCTCAGAATACTGTTGAAGTTCTACTGGAGGTGGGAGTTTAAAATTTCTCAGACTGGGTTCTCTGCCAGGTGTTCCCATCACACCCTCACTATATGTTTAGGTGCGCCAAGTCTTTCGAGCATCCTTCCCTGCCACCTGCTCCAACTCACCACCAGGTGGTGATCAGCTGGCAGCTCAGCTTCTCTTTTCACCGAGTGTCCAGAACATATGACTGCAGATCTGATTACACGATTATAAAATCGTTCATTCCCCTGCAACCTAGGGTGTCCTGGTGCCACATGCACTTATGGACATGTTATGTTTGAACATGGTGGTTTGCACAGGAGTCCAATAACAAAACACCATTCAGGTTCAGACCAGGCAGGTCATTCCTCCAGAGCCCAGGCCATGCATTGAGGTTAGCCCGACTATATCTAGTCGGTATCGCTCAACCTCATGTACTAGCTTATAGGCTCCTTGCCCATCAAAGAGGTGACATTCCATGTCCTTGGCCCTTGGCCACTGCGACACACATTGCACCCAACCCCTACGATGCCTCCTGTGGGTGGTGGGCCTACAAGAGGGTGGGCCCATGTCTCCTCTTTGGGCTGTGCCTGTCCGGGCACCACAGGCTAATGTCCGACCCCCAGACACTCTCCCTTAAGCTCCCTTCCCAGGCCTGGCTTCAGGGTGGGTCTTTGGTAACCTTATCCCGGACAGGGAAAACAGTTCCCTTGGTGTATTATCCATAGGGGTTGTTGGAATCATTCTTTGTCTGGCCCCTTGCCCAGGACCAATTTGCCATGGGAGACCCTACCAGGGAGCAAAGCCCCCCGGACAACATAGCTCCACAAACCCCTCCATCAGTATAAGGTGGAAATTCACGGAGGAGTTATTTATTTATACGTGCAAAAACTGTGTATACTGACAGGTAGGAGAGAATTAACATGCCATTAATGTTCAATCTGGTCAGGTGAACAATATTACTCGACCAGACCTTCATCCTCTTGAGGATATTTGAGTGTGTGTGGGAGGTTGCCCATGCAGTCTACATGTGTTTTGTGGACTCGGAGAAGGCGTTCAACCACATTTCTCAGGGTATCCTGTCAGTGGGGGTGGGGGGTTTGGCGTTCAATGGGAGTATGCGGTGTCTGGTCCGTTCTTGCGGGCCATTCAATCCCTGTACAACCATAGCTAGAGCTTGGTCCGTATTGCTGGCATTAAGTCGGACTCGTTTCCAGTGAGTGTTATATTAATAAATAATGTAGTACTATTGTACACCTGACATAATTGTTTATATCCATTTATTGATTTTTTTTTCCATTCCCCTATACAATATTTATTTCAGTTTAAGTTTAAATTAACTGAAATCCATCAGAGGCATAATCACAATTTAAATTAACATTTCTAACCTGGTGTCTTCTTCTCCAGATCAGTGAAGTTCTGCAGGACACGCAGACATCAGGAAACATGGCCTGTACTACACAGTCTGCCAAAGACTATGTCAGGAGTGCCAGAGTCCACCTCGTGAGAGAATTAAGGAATCTCTCTGTGATTGTGGAAAACTTGTATCAGCAAGGAGTTCTTGGTGATGAAGAGGTCAGCAAAATACAGGCAGAGAAGGACGACTACGATAAAACCAGAAAAATACTGGACTCAGTCACAAACAAAGGGGAAGCCGCCTGCTATGAGTTACTCAAGATTATTGACATGACGAGGAAGAGAACTTTAGAGAGGCCTCCTCTTCATGCTGAGAAAGAGAAGTTTGATCTGCACCACTGGATCAGCTGCTTTTCTTTCAAAGAGGACACACAAATGGATGTAAACTACTTACAAGGTATGTTAGGACAAAATTCTCACTGAAAATTTTGTGCCAGTTTTTTAACTAATGATCTTTGATCCGCTGATTCTAAAAAATGCCCCTTTACAAATTAATCTATTACTGTGCAGGAAAACGGCATTTGATTCATAGGAAATTTGTTTTCTCACTGTTTTTAGGACCAAGGCCGTGCCACAGATATCAACAAAAGTTAAAGTCAAAAGCCAAAAAGATGTCAAATGAGTTTTGGACAGCAAGTAAAAACCTGTTTGAAGAAAACAAGAAGCCTGATCTGTCGTACACTTCACTTGTATTAGACACAGAGGAGAGCGTTCCTCCATCTAAAATAAAGAAAGTGAAGAAAAAGAAAAGCAAGCTGAGTCGCCCTAAAAAGCTGAGGACATACATCCCTGAGGAGAAAGCAGGCATGTCCCCCAGTGACCTGCTGAAAACAGATAGAAACATCCTCTTGGTTGGAAAGCCTGGAATTGGAAAGACAGCACTGACTCATGAAATGCTGAGACTCTGGGCAGAAAGAGAAACCAATGAGCTTAATTACATGTTTTACTTTGACACTAGTAAAACATCACAGATCATGAATGCCAAAAACTTGGAGGATCTTCTTTTTGGTGTGTTCAGTGAACCAGATGAAGGCAAAGATGAGGTCTTACAGGATATAAGGAAGTACTCTGAGAATGTTACAATCATTTTTGATGGACTCACAGATCTCTCTTCATCAGTGGTGGAGGAACTTCTCAAGAAAGATCTACTTCCTCTTGCAAAGATCATCATAACATGCAGACCAGATGATGAAGACTTGTTTTCTGGACACTTTGACAGAGTGGAGGTGAAAGGCTTTAGTGATCAGACTATAAAAACATACTTATCTGCAACACTCATTAAAGAACAGCAGGTTTTGAGTAACTTGGAGTTGGTAACTCTTTGTCATGTCCCCATGTATGCATTGATGGTGGCTGCCTGCTTTTCATCAGAAGTCTCTCCACAGCCATGTACAATAACTGAGATATACATCAATATTGTTCGTTTATGCCTTCAGATAAACAGCAAAACAAGGAACAAAGATCTAAATTCCTTCATCAGCACCAAGAGAGAAGAAATTCTGTCTCTGGCTGAGGTTGCTTTTCTTTCAGCTGAAAGAAAAACTGTGAACCTGACAGACCTGCGCTGTGAAGACAGCTGTGTCCTCTCCTTCCTGAAACAACTTCTCATCAAGGCGGCTCCTACAGAAACAATAACCACATACGCATTTCTCCATTACACAGTGCAGGAGTTCTTTGCAGCTCTGTGGCTCCTGAAGAATCCTGATAAAATCAGGGATGTTCTTCAGCAGTGCCTCACAGAGGAGAAGAAACATATGAAACATCTGATCCCTTTCATGTGTCGACTGTTGAATGAGAAGAGCCCGAGTTTGATGAAGCACCTGATTCCAGATCAGGACCTAAAGAATGCATCTAACTGGTTCTTCAAGGAGCTGATAGACACATTTCTTCCTCATCTCTGTGAGCAAGCTGAGGCTGATACTGAGGACAGTGGGCTCCATGCTGACATACTGTTCTTATGCCAGTGCTTCTTTGAGTCCCAGAGTCCTGAAGCATGCATCTACCTTCTAGACAAACTGAAGTACCATCTTGACCTCAGTGGAGAGACTCTGGATCCTTACCCTTGCTGTGCTGTGGCCTATGTGCTCACTCAGTCACAGGAAAGGAAAATATGGCTGAACCTTGAAGACGTGATCATATCAGAACAAGGAATGAGACAGCTGTTTGGATGCCTTAAAAATGTTGAATGGTATGAATGAACATATTTTAGTAACATGTTACTGATTATGTTAAAGAATGAGAACAATACTGTTGATTAATTTTACTATGAAGTAATGACCTCTTCTTTCAATCATAGGTGTGACCCTCTGCCTCGACAGCTGTGGGAGATTTTCCTTCTCAGTGAGGAGCAGATGAACTTTGTAACCTTACTCAGCTTTGATGGAAATCAGTTACACCTTCCAGTTGAAGGTCAAAAACAGCTGTTTGAAAGAGCTGTGGAAGTGATGCAGAGGATGGATACAAAGGTTAATGTCTGCCTCTACTGGGACAGAGAAACTCCTGCCTGTCAGAGTCTGTGTGAGTCTCTGTTAGAGGCTTTGCCGTTAATCCAATCACTCAGGTATGAAGCTTTGGCTGCATTTAATGTAATGTAGCATGGCACTGACTTTTTTCCTTTATCATTATATAGTATAGATAAGGTAAGGTTAATAAGATCAGGTTTTACAGAACATGCAACAGAAACGTGTTTGATGATTTGAGCTTCTGTTTTCCAGCTTCAGAGGTCCAGTTTCATGGAGCCAGGATAAATACCATGGGACACTGGAGAGGGAGCAGAAGAGGCTGCTCATGGATTTATGTGTGAAAGCAGCACTTCATGATGGATCAAGCTTCTACAATGTAGCAAAGATTCTCCTCTCATTGTTTCCTGTTAAAACTGACTTAAATAACATCCTTCTTGACTTGTTTCAATATGTGAAGAGCAAAGAGTTTTCAGGTGATGTTCAAGGTCAGAGGCAACTTTTCCAGTCACTTCCTGCAGTCTGGTTCATAAACCTCTCAGATAGAAAGACCTCCATCCTCCTGGAAGTGCTGAAACTCCAACCAGAGAAGAAACATGTAGCTCTAACAGGCTGGTCTTATGAAAAAAACGAAGTAAAGAAATTACTTAAGTGCCTACCTTTTATCTCACAGCTCAGGTAAATGTGTTCAATGTCTGTTTTCATTAGCATCCGCTCAATCTAATTATGTGTATCTTCATGAATATTATATATATTTTAATTTTAATCCATATAATTTCAGTACTGTTCTTCAGTTATCTGAACCTTCAGAAGAAACCAGGTTCTTTGGGAATCTGATCTGTGCAGCAGCAGAGAGAGAACAGCAGACAGGAGAGAAGATACTGGAGCTGTTATCATCAATGTGCACATACAAAGGATTCCCTCTGGAAGAGAAATGGTGTGATTTCCTACTGGACCTGTACTCCTATCAGTCTAAAACAGGTCTGAGTGTCCTTCCAGCATTACAGTCATTTATTTCAGCTCCTGCAGTCTGGTCCATAAACCTCTCAGAGAGAAAGACCTCCATCCTCCTGGAAGTGCTGAAACTCCAACCAGAGAAGAAACAAGTGGAGCTGACAGGCTGCTCACATGAAGAGAGTGACGTGAGGAGTTTCCTGCAGTGTCTGCCTTATATCTCACAGCTCAGGTACATGGTTATCATTATTGTGATTTCTGTTAGTCTTGGATTTTGAGTTCTGTATGGAGATTAAAATATTGCAAGCCTCATAAAATAATTAAGAGAAAAGATCAAGTTAAAATCTGTTGTGCTGATTTCAGTTTCAAGCCTCAATCATCACAACCCTCTGAAGAAATCAGGTTCTTTGTGAATCTGTTTTGTGCAGCAGCAGAGAGAGAACAGCAGACAAAAGAGAAGATGCTGGAGCTGTTATCATCAGTGTGCAAATACAAAGGATTCACTCTTAGTGAGAAATGGTGTGATTTCCTACTGTACCTTTATTCCTATAAGACTCAAACAGACCTGAGTGTCCTTCCATCATTACAGTCAGTTTTCCAGTCAACTCCTGCAGTCTGGTCCATAAACCTCTCAGAGAGAAAGACCTCCATCCTCCTGGAAGTGCTGAAACTTCAACCAGAAAAGAAACAAGTGAATCTCACAGGCTGCTCACATGAAGAGAGTGAAGTGAGGAGTTTCCTTCAGTGTCTGCCTTATATCTCACAGCTCAGGTAAATGATTATTTTTATGTTGTTTTCTAATGAGGACATCCTCAATCTTTTTGCAATGTTTTTGTTGTAGATCAAAATAGAACAGTTCATGCTACATTTTACAAGAGAAAAACAACAACATGTTTATAAATCTTCATGGTTTCAGTATTGTGACTGCATTATCAGAAGCTCATGAAGAAACCAGATTCTTTGGAGATCTGTTCAGTGCAGCAGCAGAGAGAGAACAGCAGACAAAAGAGAAGATGCTGGAGCTGTTATCATCAGTGTGCAGATACAAAACATTCCCTATGAAGGAGATATGGTGTGATTTCATAATGGACCTGTGCTATTACAAGACTCAAGCAGGTCTGAGCGTCCTTCCATCATTACAGTCAGTTTTCCAGTCAACTCCTGCAGTCTGGTTCATAAACCTCTCAGAGAGAAAGACCTCCATCTTCCTGGAAGTGCTGAAACTCCAACCAGAGAAGAAACAAGTGGAGCTGACAGGCTGCTCACATGAAGAGAGTGAAGTGAGGAGTTTCCTTCAGTGTCTGCCTTATATCTCACAGCTCAGGTAAACTATTGCCTTATTGTGGTGGTTTCTGATTTCACTTAATATTGCAATATTATGTTTCTACATTTAAATTAAAATAATCCAACACATTTTCATGCTGTTTAAGCAAAAGCTTTGCCCTGTTTTATAAAATCCTTACATTATGTTTCCTTTTTTATTTTTCAGTGTTGTTCCTCAATCATCAGGTCTTTCAGAAGAAATCAGGTTCTTTGGGAATCTGATCTGTGCAGCAGCAGAGAGAGAACAGCAGACAGGAGAGAAGATGCTGGAGCTGTTATCATCAGTGTGCACGTACAAAGGGTTCACTCTTACAGAAATATGGTGTGATTTCCTGCTGGACCTTTACACCAGTGATTTTCAAATGGCTTTAAGAGTCCTTGGATCATTACAGTCAGTTTTCCAGTCAGCTCCTGCAGTCTGGTTCATAGACCTCTCAGAGAGAAAGACCTCCATCCTCCTGGAAGTGCTGAAACTCCAACCAGAGAAGAAACAAGTGGAGCTGACAGGCTGCTCACATGAAGAGAGTGAAGTGATGAGTTTCCTGCAGTGTCTGCCTCATATCTCACAGCTCAGGTGAATTAAATGCTTTTTTTATGATTTCCATTTAAGTGCCTTGAGGCGACTGTTGTGATTTGGTGCAAGTTAAATAAATTTGAATTGAATTGTCACTGCAGGGGCTGCTTATTTAAGTTTATCCACATGCAAATTTATTTGTTTATTTATTAGAAATTCAATTTCTCAGTTTAAAAATTGTATGTCCTTTAGTTAAAACATTGTCACTTTTTCTTGCTCATGATTTCAGTGTTGAGCCTTCAGAAGAAACCAGGTTCTTAGTGAAGCTGTTCTGTGCAGCAGCAGAGAGAGAACAGCAGACAGGAGAGAAGATACTGGAGCTGTTATCATCAGTGTGCACATATCAAACATTCCCTCTGAAATTGAAATGGTGTGATTTCCTGCTGGATCTGTACTCCCATGTGAAGGACTATGAGACTAAAACAGGTCTGAGTGTCCTTCCATCATTACAGTCAGTTCTTTCAGATCCGGTAGTCTGGTCCATAAACCTCTCAGAGAGAAAGACCTCCATCCTCCTGGAAGTGCTGAAACTCCAACCAGAGAAGAAACAAGTGAATCTCACAGGCTGCTCACATGAAGAGAGTGAAGTACTGAGTTTCCTGCAGTGTCTGCCTTATATCTCACAGCTCAGGTACATGAATTTTACTTTACTCGTATTTTTTTTTTACCTCTTTCTAATAGCAGAGCATTTATTTATGAGAGTTTCATAATTTCTTTAATTTNCATGCTTTCAGTCACAGTTCTTAGAAATAAAATCGATTCCCATCATTAGAACACTATTTTTAAAAAAAAAATCAGATTCAGCCAAGAGAGCTGCAATCAGTGCATCTCTAGTTCTCACCTCAGTCAGTTGTAATTTTAGGGATCCCCTTGTTCCTTTTGGCCAAAAAGTCAAACCCAAATAAACCCAAAGTTTCCAAAAAAAATCACTGGGATGAGCAGGTTCTGGTGCAGCCTGATATTTAGACATCTTGGTTACACAAAACACAGTTACATAGTATAGAATAAGATACACACAGAGAGACAGACTGAAAAGAAGAGAGAAACAAAGAAATGGAGAGAGATGCCGAGACAGGGAGAGACGAAAAAGAGGACAGGAAAGGTTAGAGCAAAAAGTAAGCGCATGAGACAAAGAGCGGGCCAACACTTATTGTCATGAACCATCTTGGCAGGCAGGATAGAGGACCCCAACGCAGGATACACAAGGCAGAAGGGTTACAGTAAATTAAAGCTTTATTTGTTGAGTCAAACACAGGAAGCCTGGATGGAAACTAGCAGTATAAAGTTGAAAGACACACTTGAAACTGGACTCAGACAGAGAGGCACACAGCAGGGGAAAATCGATGATGAGGATGCAACCACAGGCAGAGAAAAGATGGGACTTAAATATGCATAAGGGCTGATGAGGGGAGTGGAAACAGCTGGGAACACAGGTGAGTGAAATAACACAAATGATCAGGGGAAGCAAAACAGCATAACACGCGCAGGGACCAGAAGATTATCAAAATAAAACAGGAAGTGAGACGAGAAAACAAAGACATGGAGTAGACACAGAACACCTGGAAACACAAGGAACTAGAAATCCAAACATAACTAAACCCCACAACAGAAGAAACCCAGAAAAGATAGCTGCAATACAACACAAAGCATAAACCAAACACACTGGGTCAAAAGGACCCAGAACCATGACATTTATATCTTAAAGATGGGAACTGCCCACTTGTCTTTGA
>JASGAU010410798.1:0-14347 GCA_030220045.1 Australoheros facetus | reverse complement strand
CTATTGCCACTAGTTCCAAACCATACATCATAATAGGTCTCTCGCCATCTTATAAACCTTACTTTTCACTCTTGTTGTTATCCATCTTTCACAAATCACCCCTGACCTTCATCTCCATCCACTCCACCTTGCCTGCACTCTCGTCTTCACCTGTCTTGGATAATTTGTCATAATTTAGCCTATTAACACATATAAATATAAATAAATAATTAATTACAAATTTAAAGATGATGTCAGGATTAGGCTGACATAAGATATTTATGGGACAAATTGTCAGTTATTTGCAATTATAAAATAAAAGATCAAGGTTCAGTAACACAGGTTGTATTGTTTTAACTCAGTATAACAGAAAGCTATTTAATTGCAACTTAAAAATAAGAATATCTAGAAATTTATCGATGCTCGAGATGCACATTTGTTTTATATAAAATCTTATTTGTGTACCTGCACGGGTTGTGAAAAGCTTTGAGAAAGGGGGATGTGAGAAGACATATCTGGCAACCGCGGTCTGCCATCTTTGATTGTGCGACAGGCCGCGGCGCGAGCGGGGCCTCACTCAACTAGAAAAACGGTCTGGCACGAGATAACGGGTGGGAAGACATACGGAACCACGGGACGACTGCGTACCGGTTCCCGCTGTAACGGTCGAACAGACGAAGAGAGACCGACGGCGTGAAACGGCGGAGCAGACAGAAAGCGCAGAGCCGTGCATGTGGAGAGCGGTTTGTTGGCAGCTAGCAAGCAGGGTAGCTAACCAGCGTTAGCCGAACTGGGTTAGCAGGCTAGCCAGCTTTTGTAATCCGCCGGCCAGACACGCACTGGTCCACCACAAACCAGGCCGAAACCGGATTTCAAGGAAGGCCGTGCAACACCCGAAAGGATAAAGAAGGCACCGGCGGTGGCAGGTGGGTCTGCGTGTGTCATGCAAGTTGAAAGTGTGAAGTTTTACCCAGTCGCTGATGTGTTGGTGTTCACACAGCGTTAGCTGGTTAGCATGCTTTGGACACTGACGGGCTGGAAGTGGATGTGATGGCGACTGGTGAGAAACGAAACTGTGCTAAACCTTGCAAGCTGTGTGCCAGCTTTCAATAACAGTCTTGGTTTATATTATATATTAAAAGCTATTGTGTTGGCTGCGTTAAAACGCTGACGTTTTTGTGCACAACTTTGTGATACTGAGGTGATATTTGAGCCCGTGTGGTTGAGTTCCGGCGATGAGGGCCTGCACTCCCCTGCCGGTATGAACCACCCAGCCCACCAGTGGGTCGATTCATGGGTAGGGATGGCCTACAGATTCATCAATGACAGTGATGTTAAAAAAAAAAAAAAAAAAGAGAGAGAGGGAGAGAAAAAGAAAACTACACGGAATAGTGAAACTTTTATATCTGATCTATCGTTTATCTAAAGAAAGTGATCTCGTGATCCTTCCCTCATGTTAAAGTGAAACTTTAGCGCACTGCTTTCATTTCCAGCCTTGAAGAGGTCCAGAATTAACGAACTGTGGTCGTAAAGAGCATTTTTACTCTGTTAGTATGCATGTTGGCAGGGTTGGGTTGTCTCAGACTCCATATGATTCATAAACATTTCTCAGATGTGGAAACCACTTGGGAGAAAATTAATTGGCTTCATGGTGATGTTTTCTGCTTATGCGTTTTAGAACAGCAATGTGTCTACATCTGACTGGTTTGCCAGTCAGACAAGTATTGATTAGAGTAGTACTTATTGATCGACCATAGGGATGTGGCCTGATCAGAGAGGCACAGCTGAAGAGGGAAGAGTCTTTGGGAAGCAGTGATTTAAGAAATAGATATGTTATATTTCCCCCCTTCACCTGGCAATAAATAAACTTGAATCAGTTTTGTAGTTACACTGCATCAGTTAATCCCATATGTGTATTTGACCTGGCATTTCATGGATTTGCATATCAAATCTAAGCACTTTCACGTCCCTTTACTGAAAACAAAACTATACTTCACTTTCTTATGGGCATAATGGAATTGCAGATGTCTCCCAGGGGAGACACACACCGGTATTGATAATGTGCCACTGAATAAACATAATAATTTTAAGTGGCTTTCAGTCCTCATCTTTCACCCAGCTTTATGTTCATTGTGCCAAAAACACTAAGCAGTGATTAAAAATGGCTTACTAAGCCTCTTTCATTGGCCCTGACCAAGTGTACAGTAGTTGGTAGATGCTGAGTGTGTTCTAATTGGTAACAATATCTTCTATTTATGGGCTAGATCATGCGATCGATTGTCACTTGACTGATATTCGTGGCAGAGTTAATAGTTGATATGGTTTGCGTAGGCTTTTTACTGTAACTTTGGGTGGTATATCTAAATGTATAGTCATTATTGCCAATGTAGAAAATTTTTTACTGCAATGTCACAATACAAAACACAAGAGACCATGAAGTACAAGCCTGTCAGTTGCACTACATGCTAGTGCCTCTTAATTATGGCAAAAAACAGAATCACAATTAGTTTGGCAAATAATGTTATCTCAGTATTTTAACTGAATTATTTGTTAATTTTACAAATATGAATTTATTGACCTTTGAAAGAATGTTTCTTTACAGGAGATTTCCTTGAATTTGAAATATTTTTCAAGTGAAAAACAAGTTGAAGGTGGGTGTCAGAGACGGGGTCATCCAACAGGGAGTTAGGTGCTGAAGTACAGGGTGTTTTTAACCTTGAAGCCCGTCTCAAAAGGGCTACCGCCCAGAGCGGCTGGCCCTGGGCCTCTGTGGATTTGGGCATCTCGTGCTTAATTTATACTTCTGTGATGTTGCCTATGCAAGTGGCCAATGGCATTGTCAGCATTTATACCTGTGCAGACTACAACAGCACTGATGTGCAGTTGTATTTATAGGAGGTCCACATCAGGTTACAGCATAGGTTTTCAGAAGTGTTTGCAGTTATGATGTACCTATGGTGTAAATTTAACACAGAAGTATAAATCCCCTGTCAGGAGACCAGCAAGGTAACAATGGAGAGCCAAAACCAGCAATTAGCCAGCACGTCAATTGCACACTACCAAAAGTGGTATGTGTCAGAGACCCTCAGAGGTCTGAAAACGAAAGCAACTCTAGGCAGTCTGTTGATCCTGCCACAGGTTAACCCATGGAAACTTTTTCGACTTTAAATTTTTCTAGATAGATCTTGTTGATTATTGGCTCTCTTTGAGTCACCTTAGATCAAGTTGAACTAAGCTAAGTTTGGGGCTTTAGGGAGGGCTGAAAAAGTACTGCCAAAAAGAAGAGACAAAACAAATGCTTTGTAGCAAAAATAAAAGCAAAAAAGTAATCATTAAATCACAGTAATCTAATTTTCATTATTGCTATAAATCAAAATTGCAAATTTTAATTGAATTGATCATCCAGCTCTTCAATGAACAAAATAGTTTAGACATGAGCAATATACAGGCAACTGTAGTCAGTCCACCTAAACCTGCAAGTAGATCTCACATGCACAAAGGGAGTTTTGCTATTTCATTGTAAACTTTTAACCTTTACTAGATATGTGCAAACTGAATTTTTTCTCTTCAAATTGATATGAATGGCTCCACTCAGATCATTGTTACAACACCTGGTCCAGCTTTTTTAGTTAAGATTGGACCGCTCTCCGGTTCAAATATCACATTGATGCATCTCTTGTCTTAACCTTTATATAACCTTCCAAAAAATGATCCTTAACCAATTGTTTCCCTGGCTTTGAACTTCAAAGTAGGGATGTTCTTTGGTGATTAATTGTGTCAAATACTGAGTGTGCCTTTATGAGCCAAACTTAGAAGTTTAGCCTCGTTTCATTGTAGATTAACACCCACATGCCTGTGCATAATGTGTTTTATATTTCTCTAGTAGAGTAGTTATGTGGCAGCTTACTCTAACGCAGCCGAGATAATTATGTTTTTTTTCTAGATCAGTGTACCACAGAACGACACCACCTAGCATGGCTGGAGTCGCTTGCTTATCCATTTTGCCTGTTTACAATTTCCTGTCACAGAGTGAGAGGGGGTTGGTGGCTGCATAACATCTTAGACCCAACAGTTATCTGACATAATTAGTTTAACAACTAGTATGTTTTTTTGTTGTTGTTGTTTTGTTTTTTTACTGTCAAGTGAGGGTAGCATTGTTTAAATGTCTTCTTGACTAGTTCTGCACCACTGCTGAGGAGTAAGCAAAACAGGAGGCAGTCATTTATTGTGGCAAAAAAAAAAAACATTGTTTATTTAGTATTAAGAAATATATATTTATTATGATATATTCTTCACCTGTTCTTAATATTATAAAACAATTTAGATGGCAAAACTCATTATTTTGGTCAGTATTGAGATTTAATGCCACTTACTAGAGTTTGAAAAACCATCAGATTTGTTAAGCTTTTAAAAGAAGAAACTTGTTTCTTTAAGTAGACTTCTGTGAACTAGAATTGTAATGTGAATGGGTGAACTAAAATAAATATGAACCGAAGTAAAGCCTGAACTTTTGTGGAGGTGCAAAAGTAAAGTAATGGGACGTGCTGAAAGGCAAAATGAGAGCATCACTGCAAATCATAATGCAGCACAATATTCACTTTGTCACAATTACCTTGTGTAATTATCAGTAGAAGCCAAAATTAGAATTGGAATTGAATTTTTATAAACTGTACAGCCCTACAGTCACTTTTGGAATGAGCAATAATTAGGATGCTTGATTTCTTGCTGCTGAGATTCTTAACTCTAACAGTAAAGTATTTGTACTGCCAGCATGCTGGGACTGAGTGAATAATGGAATGTAATTTTTAATTAAGATTTTGACTTCAAGCTATTATAAAAACAAAACAGTTGCGGTAAACCATTATTGTTCTGCTTTATGTTTAACAGTGAAGCATTGGACTGATCTTCCTCTGATGTGGAACATGGTGTTAATGTTGCCCGGTGGTGACTTGTTGCTGCAGAAGTAATCATCCTCAGTATGAGAGGAAACGCAGCTTTGCCGTTGACTTTGGTCTCACCTCTCATATGTTTGTGGGCAACTTTGGGCTAAATCAGTTGCAAATGATTTGATTTATCTTGTTCTCTCTTTAGCATTTTTTCTCAGCTAAATTTTAAATTTAAAAGAAATTTACTGTCAAAGAAGTTTAAAATAAAGGTTTTTCCAAAGTCATGTTAAAGGATTCTGATTTAATTATTTACCAGATAATAAATAATATTTCATAATTTGATCCAGATTCAGCTATTTTAACTTCATCAAATAGTCAGTATCTGTGAGAAACATTAAAATGGGCACACAAACTATTTAACACAACAACAACCAAACACCAGAGTTCAGATTTTTTTTGAGTATTCAATAAGGGAAGAAAGGGACTGATAAACTGTGTGAACTGTAATGCAGAAGTAGTTGCAGGTGTGCAGGGTCAGGCTGGAGAGCTGGGATATTTTTGCAAGTTTTTTTTTTCTTACACTCTCGTAATACAGTCATCCAAAAACATTTAAAGTACGCACTCCTCAAGTGGCTGTTGATTAAGAGCACGTCAGCCCATATTTAGCACTAAATTAGCCCATTTAGTGTAGATGCCTCATTCTGAAGTAACTTAAACCCACATTTTTGAGACCTGTACTTTAAAAGAAAAAGTGTTTCTGTAGGAAAAAAACAATAATTGAGATTTTGATGATTTAAATACAGTAATTATTTTAGATTTCTATAAATGTGTACTTATTGAGCTTTTAATAAAATTTCATTTATTATCAAGAAGCTTTACAAAGAAGAACAAAGTCTTTCCAAACATCTGAATTCGTTTCATCCGTCTTTTTCTTATCATCTTAGCTCAAACGGACCTGACAAAGCCTGTCAGGGAGTGAGTTTGGTCTTACAGAGAAGTACACCATTATAAAGGAAAGGGTTGCACTCGGTTTATAAATGACAAAATGAGAGCATCACTGCAAAAAGAAATGCAGCACAATTGTTTTACATCTTGCTTACATAATCACTGTGAAGCCTTAATTGTAATACATGTGTTTCAGTTATTCCACAATGACACTGTAGATACTTTAATGCATTGAACTGTCACTATTCAGTATTACTGCAGTGTTTCCGACAGATTTAGAGGGAGGGTTTATGTGGCTTTGGTTTATGTTTGAGTACTGTTAAAGTTATAAATGTCCCCTTGGCAAAAATTTTAATTGCAACTGCTCTTTAAGAAATAACTGAAGAACAAGGGCCCTTCCAGTTCATCTCCCATCCCTATGGATGGATTCCAACTCCACCATCTTGGACTTGGGGCACATCAATCAGTTTTCCACCTGCTGCAGGTTTTGGTTTGACAGGGTCCTTTCTGAGGAAGCAGCTGGATGATGTTGAGAACTGCCATAATAAAAATCTGGCCAGCAAGCACAGAGAGGATCAGGTGGTTAGTAGCAGCTGAACTTTCAAAAATGATAGTGAAGAATTGTCCACTAATAAATCGACTGTGGGTCCTCCTGTTCTCTCAGATAAATGGGGAGAAAGTTAAAAAAAAATGAGTCACCAAATATATTTGGTGGTCATTAATATACCCGGGCCACGAAAGGAGGGAAAAAAATACATATTAGTCTTACATATTTAAAAAAAGGACTATTTACACACATACAAAACTCAAGTACTGAACAGGATCAAGGAATTTTGATTTAGTAAAGGGACTGTGAAGCTGTATTAGCCATCATTTCTACAGAAACCAGAGGTAATTTTGATGTGGTCTTGCTTACAGAAAATATGGAAGAGGACTTTTTTTTGGAGTATTTTGTAAAATGAGAACCAGGTTTTCCTCAAAGACATGATTTTCCCTTTAAGTTAGTTTGCTACACTGTTCAGAGGCAGCATTGTGGATAGTATCGACTGATCTGGACTCTCAGCTCCCCCCAGCACGTGTGCACACACACCAACATAATCTCACACCACTGCTCCGTTAATAATAAATGACCTCTGTGTGACATAGGAAAGACACCGCAGCCACAAACGTGCCGCCTCTCTGTCCGTGGAGCCGGTCACTCGAATTCACTTTCTGGTGTTTCCTTTTCTTGGTTACCCTGAGTATCCTAAATCCTGCTCCTTTTTCCCTCATCACCCCATTGCCATAACTGGGCAGTGTCTTGATTAGATTAAATTCAATTTATTGTCACAAGTGCAGTGCAACAAAATGCAGATTTCATCTACCCAGAAGTGCTTGAGCGGTGATTTAAAAAAAAAAAAAACAAGCATATGATAACATCAGCAGTGTATATACAAAGTGCAATAAAATACTCAATGCTTCTCAACCTTCAGCTTGTAGCGGTATTTGATCTTATGTCGTTTTAAAAGCTTTTATATCACTCTACTGAGTTGGTGGATCAGGGTTCATGCAAGATGTCTGGCAGTGATTGTTAACACCAACTCAACTTGTTTATTTTTGTTTTGTTTTTTATGATTAACATTGTATTGAATTTTCATTACAACAGTCCATTCTCTGTATAGGCAAAATCTACCAGCATTTACATCAACACAGTGAGAGTAATGGAGAACACACACTAAACAGTAGACAGAAAAAAAGGGGGAGGGGGGTAAAGTAAATAACTAAACTGTTCACATTAAGATATTTTGTAGCACAGTTTGGCCAGCTTTTATTTATGTGGGGCATACTATGTATCCCACTCATCGCCATCAAATCGAACCTCACTGGGGCTTCATGCCTCCACCATGGCGATTCTTAATTTGGTCCCTGCAGTCTAAGTAGGTATGGGTCCCATTTAAGGTGGAAAAGCTCCATTCTATTTAGTAATCTGTATGAAAGGTGCTCCAATGCAGCTAATCTGCCTAGTTGATTATACCATAGAGCAGGGATACTCATTGCGCGGCTCCCGAGCCGCATGCGGCTCGCCATGCTTTATTGGTGGCTCTCGTGACCGGTTACAGCAATACTGCAGAACCAATACATTTTTAAAGCACGCTACAGAAAGATGTAATGTACTCTACATTCCAAGCACTTGCATTCTATTTCTCATTTGGCCTCAATTAAAGTTGGTTCCAAATGGGGGATACTGTGGAAACTGGCAACATAGACACTGTTTCCAACAGCACGCTGCCGCAGCCACACCAAGACAGCAGAGCGCTACACGGCAGCAGTGATTCTACTAGGTAGCTAGCGCAATATAGTCACTGCGCAAAATGGAGCAATTTATAATCAAACACAGACAAAAAACAGACGTGAGAAATAGTGAAGATCAGGAATTTGAAGAAGAAAACAAAAATCCACATGACGATGTTGGAGAGGGGACAAGCACATCAGTGATGGGTGTTTCGAGTAAAAAGATAAAAGGTACGGTGCTCACAAGATGAGCAGAGAAAGTTTATTTGAGTGACTTGGGGTGATATTGTGGCTCTCACCTTGACTTTGATCGGTCAATATGGCTCTTTTGAAGAAAATAGTGAGGATCACTGCCATAGAGTAATGGGTGGGATAGAGGTGGCCTTCCACTGAGAGATAATCAGTTTGCGCCCTAGCATTAATGCAGTCTGGACCCATTCAGCAGTGTTGGATGGCAAATGTTTAAGAAGGGACGGGTCCCCCAGAATGAACAATCTGGGAGAAAACTGGATTTCTTTTTGTATAATCAATTTGACATATTTATAAACTGCATACCAGAAGTCGTGGACATCGGGGCATTTCCATAGCATGTGAATCAGTGTGCCTGTCTCAGCCTGACATCGCTAGCATTTAGGTGACTGTATAAGGGTGGCTCTATGCAATCTATGTGGCGACCAGTATATTCTATGCAATAGTTTGAATTGTACCAATCTTGTTTTAAGTTCCCTGGACATTTTTTTTAATATTTTGAACTGTCATTTTCCATTCCTGATCCGTGAAGGCCGTACCAAGATCAATTTCCCAGGCAGATCGCAAAGCGCGGGCAGCACGGTGGCGCAGTGGTTAGCACTGCTGCCTCACAGTTAGAATACCATCTGGAGGGCCTGGGTTCGATTCCACCTTGGCCCCTTGGATGGATGGATGGAGATCGCAAAGCGGGGAGTCCTTTGTCCATATACTTTACCAACAAGGAGTAATATTTAGAGACCACATGCTGTCCCTGCGAGATTTTCCTAATGTGGGAAAGACAATCTACAGTTGCAGGAAGTGTGGCTGGAGATCCATAAATTCCAAGTAGTAAATGACGAAGTTGTAGGTACCTCCAGAATTGGCTTTCTGGGAGCTGAAATTGTATTTTAAGCACATTAAAGGACTTAAGAATCCCTTGTTTTATTTCTTTAATGTTTGTTTTGGAAAGTTTTTTCTTTTTGGCTTTTTTTTTTCCTCTCTTGATCTTGTTTTTCCTTTCCGTTGTGTTACAGGAGGCTGGTTCTGGGGGCGAGGCCAAAGGACCAGACTCAATGAGTTTCCAGCGAAATGTCCGAGAAGTCAGGGCAGAGCACCAAGGCAAAGGATGGCAAAACAAAGTATGCAACCCTTAGCCTCTTCAACACCTACAAAGGCAAATCTTTGGAAACCCAGAAAACTGCAGGTAAGCTTCCAGTCATCAGTCCTGGATGTTTGAGGCGTGTGGTCGTGCTCACGCACCATAGTGCACCTGAACTTCTGTTGAGAAGAGTGAAAAACTGTGCTGGCACGTCACTGTATACAGTGCACCTCACAGCAACCTGGTGGTGGGGAATTCCCCAATCAGCCAATCATGTTGAATGAGCACACAAACACGTATCCCTAGTGGGGGGTTGTATTGAAATATTTGGCCACGTGCTCTGGTGTAGTAGCAGGCTTTGTACGCTGATGCACGATTGGCCGTTCTGTGACAGTTTTCAGCAGCAGCCTATCAAAAAGGTTTCGGCATCGGACAATCCGACATTGGCGATTGCAATGATAGTTGCATTTAAATTACAGTTTAAAATGGTTTCTGCGGAATGCAGGCAAAATACAACCCCGTCAGGCTCAACATGTTTTTGTGGATAACACCATCAGTTATCAAACTGTAAAAAAGGTGGGGAACGAGCTTGTTACCAAGATGAGTATGCAGCCTCAGACTCCCAGCCTTCGCATTGCGCTGTTCAGGCTTTGTTCATTTTAATTGTCAGGTTTTCCAGTAACATGTTGGAGCTACATTGATGGCTGAACTGTATTATCAGTGAGGAGCAGGGTGACAGCTGTCTCATAAATGAGTCCAACACAGGGCAAACAACAAGGTGACCCCATCGCTTATGCGACAGCTGTCTAAAAGTGGTATGGGGGAAAAAAATTGTAGTTTTGCTCTTCTATATATGTAATGTTTCTTCATTCCAGTGGCTGCCAGACATGGGCTCCAAAGTTTGGGCAAAGTTGCTGTCAGCCGGCGCATGCCCCCTCCGGCCAACCTCCCCAGCTTGAAGGCAGAGAACAAGGGAAACGATCCCAACGTCAACATTGTTCCCAAAGACGGCAGTGGATGGGCATCTCGAACTGAGGCAGGGGAGGAGAGGTACATTTAACTTCCTTCCATAAAATATCTTGCATGCACATTTATGTCCTCATAGAGAGGGGGAAAACACATCCACCTTTTTTTTTTTTCCTTTTCTTTTTTGTCATTTGTCTAAAAGTTTTATGTTGTTCAAAGCTTTCCCCTGTTTTTATGTGCCATAGGCAACAGGAGACACCACCGCCTCAGAACAAACCAGCAGTGCTCCAGCCACAGGACCTTTCTGTTGGGGGCAGCCGCTCCTGGGCAAACAGCAAGCAGACACAGCTAGACGGTAAATATGTGTACCATTTAATCCCTATGCCTTACACCTACTCATAAAACTATCTGAGTGCACCCCATAGTTGTTCTTGGAAGTTATGTAAAAGGTTGTCAACAATATCGACACATTCCGTACTAGTGCTCACACAAAATCACAATCCTCAGTGGGCCATGATAGTCTGCTTGGAATGCAGGCTATTTGATCTCTTCATAATGTAATGTTAGGTTGTAGGATTTGTGTACACCAAATGAGGATTAGACCCTGCAGTGCTTCTTTGTAAATCACTATTATATTCAACCTTATGATTTCTTCACATTTATAATGATGTGCTTGTGCTGTACAGGTTCTCCTCGTGTGAGCAGCCATTTTCACCAGGAGTTTCCCAGCTTGCAAGCGGCTGGTGAGGTGGATAAAAGGGACAGTCAAGAAGAAGAGCCTTATGGACCAGGCCCCAGCCTCAGACCTCAAAGTATGGCCACAGTCATGCACATAAACATCATTCAGTGTTCACTGGTTGCTCTCTGTTTGCCTGACTGTGGCCCTAATTAAACAATCAATGCCTCTCATCTGTCTCTCCTGATAGATGTTGCCAGTTGGCGTGAGGGTGGTGGCAGGAATTTGAACACTGCACCCAGCCCCCCAGAGATGGACAACAGGGCTTTGGAGGAAGGTAGCACGGGCCCTGGAACCTCTACACCACCTGGGGAAGCTGATGAACCTGGCCGAAATGCAACCACTGATGGTCAGCGGGAGAAGAGGGATAGCAGGGAGAGGTTGCCTCCCTCTGGCCCTCCTCAGCCTAAAGTTAATGGGGGCCAGCAACCTCCTGCTGGGGTGCCAACTCACTTTGACCCTGCTTTCAGGAGCATGATGCCACCTTATGTAAGCTACATATCTTTGGACTGATTTCACAAAAATATCACAACTGTGAAACTAGTAGTAGTGTTGTTTTCTTTATCCTGTGTGTTGATTGCTGTCTCCGTGCTTTAGATGTTCCACGCCTATCCGCAAATGTCTTTTGGCACAGGACAGGGGAATATCAGATACCCTGTACCACAAGATGGAGCAAAGTGAGTTAAAGGGATAAGCCCTAGATGCTTGGATTGTAGCAAAATAAGATACATTTTGATTTGTTTTCAAAACACAGTATATTTTGGATTCTTTCCAAACACCAAACATTAACGTCATTGCCAAACACGTTAGATGATCACAGAGAAGCATCATTGTTCATCTCACAGTAATGGCACAGATTTTTGTTGCACAAATTCATTATACTGCCTTACAAATTTGAGTGTTTTATATATTTTTTATGTCTCAAAATTAACTTTTCTTTCCTTTCAGGGGTCCTCGTTCAGTACGACCTCAGCAGCCACCCCCACAGTCCTGGCTCCAAGACCCAGACAGACCCTCTATCATCAGTGCAACAGAACTGAAGGAGCTGGACAACTTGGACACCGATGCTGATGAGGGCTGGGCAGGTAAGTAGATTAAGATCATCCATGAGTAACAACATCTAATAGTAAAAATGACTAGAACAGTTATGATGAAATTTCTAGCTTCTTATCAGTCTTGTACCTTCTGCAATTCAGGCGCTCAGATGGAGGTGGACTACACTGAGAAACTAAACTTCAGTGACGATGAGGAGAACCAAGCTGCTAAAGACAAGGGAGAAAACTGGTGAGTATTTCTTTTTTTTAACTTATATTCATTTGCTCTATCCTGCTTTTACTTGTCATGTTTCACTTGGACCACATGAGTATTTCCCTGTATTTGCTAAATTTGGACCAACTGAGTTGGTCCAAATTTTGTATTGATCAGGAAATGATAAAAGAAGCACCAGGAGGTAAACGGTGATGTGCATTTGGATGTGGTGGGCAGCATTATGAGTATATGGACCAATATATGGAAGAAAAAAAACAACAACAATGTGGTGGTAGTTAAACTTTTAAAGCATCTTTATCAATTAAGTTACATTCACTTCCAAGAGCAGAACAGAATGTAGTTGATATTGGCATATTGTTATTTAATCGCAGCATTGTTATGCACTGTGTGCAAAATATCTATGTGCAAAGTGCCAAATGTTTGGGTTTTTTTTTTTTTTCTTTCTTTTTTTAAAGAAATTTGCAGATATTTTTTATGTACACTGGTAGCATGTGGGTTGAGGTGAGGGCATTAATGGGAGCAACCCATTCAGGTTAGCTGAAAGTTGGACAAGCATGTTAGGTTTTTTGGCTTTACTTATCATCTTTTTAGGGAGTGGCTGGGTAAAGTGGATCGTATGAGATCTCGGACATCGGATGGTCAGGAGGGCTGGAAGGAGTTATCCGAGGACCGTGGAGGAAGTAAAGCTTCATGGGCTGAGAGTGTTGATCCCAGAGCGCCATCGCCTGGCAGTATGGGGCAGTACAGTAAATCAGCTGCTGCACAGGACTACCAGGTAAAGCATGTATAAATATAGAAGCCTGCTATCGTGTCTTCACTTTAATACCAGTACGGTGATCAGCCCATATCAGAATTATTTTCTGTTTTCCAGGGTGGCAGTCGCCCTGGTGGTGGAGCTCAGCGTGGGGGCAAAGCACAGGCTGCAGTGGGACCTGGTGCTGAGGAGGATTCTGATGCCTGGCGACAGAAGCGCAAGAAGTCTTCTGAAATTTCTGAAGCTGTAGAGCGAGCAAGACGGAGGAGAGAAGAAGAGGAACGGCGGATGGAAGAACAACGGCTTGCTGCTTGTGCTGAAAAACTCAAACGTCTAAATGAAAAACACCGCCAGACGAATGAGGGCAAGCCTTCCTCAGCTCAGACCACCAATGATGAGGCAGGAGTTCCTCATGAGGAAACATCGTTATTGGCCCCTGCTCCTGTTTCCAGTCCTGCACCTTCAGTTCCAGTTTCACAATCACAAGCCACAGTCATGCAAACATCCTTACCTGAAAGGGGGGATCGAGACAGAGATAGAATGGAGGGAGTAGAACCAAATGCTGAGGAGGAGGTTCACTTACCTCGTCAACCCACCCCCCCAGTCCAGAGACCTGTAGCTGTAGCTCCGGAACAGCCACAGGGCGAGGGAGAAACGTCCTTGGCTGAGGTTGATCCCATACTGGACGAGAACCAAACTGACAGGACCTCAGTGCCCATACGAGACTACTTTAACATGGAGGGCAGCAGAGGTAAGCTAACTCTGAGAAGTGTTTAAGTTGCAAGTAAATTATTTGACTGCCATTCATTAATTGATGCCAATACTGTTTTTGTTTTTCTGCAGTGGATGAGCCCCACATGTCTCTGCCCCACAAGGACATCCCTGCTGGTGATGAAGTCCCTGTTTCACAACCGCAGCTGGAAGGGGAGGCAGCGGCCACTATGCGTCCTTCTCTCATCTCAGGCTATTCCAAACAGTTTCAAAAGTCTTTGCCACCTCGATTTCTCAGACAGCAGGTAAAGGTGTTTATTTTCTGACTAAATGTACCACAGGTTAGTTGGGTATCTTCAGAAGGCAACATTTTCTCTTTCAAAGGTCAGGAAAAAAATAAGGTTAATTAAAACCGCAAGCGGTGATATCGGGCCCTCGCACCCGTGGCGCACTTCGACCCATCGCGTTCGTTGCCCCGTGGCGCACTCAGGGGTCTTGTGATC
>JASGAU010410797.1:0-13855 GCA_030220045.1 Australoheros facetus | reverse complement strand
CATCTTTATTTGTAAATAGAACCTGATATCACAATATCTGGGCATAACGTGTGCGCCTCAAACAATGCAAAGATGCTTCAGATCATTGAGGTGTGTGAGCACGTGCATGCAGGTGTGTAATTGAAAGCATTGCACTTTTCCAGGAGAGGGCGCTATAATTGAAGCTTCAAGTAATTAACCTATTTCCAAAACAATTGTTCAAGTGGTTCAGTGCTTCACAAAAGCTTCATTTTCTCATCATTACCATCCTGGATGAGCTGCACTACCTGAGCCACTTGTGTGGGTTGTAGAGTCCGTCTCACGCTACCATGAGTGTGAAAGCACCACCAACATTCAAAAGTGACCAAAACATCAGCCAGAACGCATAGGTACTGAGAAGTAGTCTGTGGTCCCCACCTGCAGAACCACTCCTTTATTGAGTGTGTCTTGATAATTGACAATAATTTCCACTTGTTGTCTATTCCATTTGCACAACAGCATGTGAACTTGATTGTCAATCAGTGTTGCTTCCTAAGTGGACAGTTTGATTTCACAGAAGTTTGATTTACTTGGAGTTATATTGTGTTGTTTAAGTGTTCCCTTTATTTATTTATTTTGAGCAGTGTATTTGCACAGGTTTCTCTTGGTCAATGTTAACCAATAACTTACGGTTATAAATTGATGTAAGTCAACTTGCAGTCATCCAGTGTTGGACAGCAGAATAATCATGCTGAACATTTTTTCAAAAAATCTGCCTCAAAATCATACTTTTTTTTTTTCTTTGAAACTTGTTAAAGTAAAATGATCCTCCTCATTTTCCAGAAATAGCTAGAAAATGCTACTGAGCATGCGCAGTAGTTTCAGAACAACAATGGGTTTCTGATTGAAAAGCATGTGTGTGTTTCCATCCCAGTCGGTGGTTGATGGTATAATTACACCCACCCTCCACTAACTACATTTACTTGTACAATTTTGAGATACTTGCACTATACTTGAGTATCTATTCCCTGCTGCTATACACTTCTTATATACTCCCTTCAGAAGTATATATCGCTCTTTTTTACTACTTTTTAGATTCGAATTAATAAAGTACAAAATATATTCCACAAATATTTATTTATTTGTTAATATAAAAAGAACGATAAATATATTCAACAAATTCATATCATAATGTGTCATTACAAGGCAAAACAAGACTTTATTTATTCCCGGGAGGGAAATTCACAGCTCAGCAGTATATTAAATCAATACGAAAAAGGCCTACCTTACAGTAGCAGCTGCAAAATTAGTATCCCTTATTTTTTTTTAAGAAAAAGGAATAATAAATTATAACATAAAGAATTTCAAGACAAATGAACAGTCTTACAAAAATATTGTAAAGGTTGTACGTTGTCGGAGATATTTTCTTCTCCGAGTTTTTTGTTTCCCCTTTAACGCGCACAGCTGATGACGTCACCGGACGTTCAACAAGAAGCACAACAAGGAAGTCCTTAGAGTCCGCAGTTCAACTCTTCTGAAGGTTTCTGAGAGCAAATGTTTCCCTCGTAGCGCAGGTGAGCAGAGCTGACAGGCCATGTACCTTCGTGGTGAAAGCAAAACACACTTGTGCTGTCGCCGACATAAATAGTTTTTGCTACTAAGAGCAGCTTCAGGGACTAAATATGGCAGCTGTAGCCGCTGGTTTCACTTTCCTGTTGGCAAAATGACAGCGTGCTGTACCTGAACTTTAGGTGAACTACGCAGTAAAAAAACAAAGAACTGCGCTGCTGTAACGCAGATTGTGAGACTGTGAAGGATATTTTCTGTGTAGAAAAACTAATTAAAACAGCAACGCGGCATTTTGGTCCTTAAAAACATGTAAGGACCGGGCTTCCTGTGAGGGAGCAGCCAGCAGCGCTGCGTAGGCCGGAGCCGCTGATACGGCAGGCTTGCTCCTGATCATAATCATCGGAATTTGGACAGCAATGTTCCTCATTAAAATTAACGAGCTGAACTATGACAACTCTCAAACTAACTGTCAAAGTAAGCTATGTAATTTGCAGTTTTTTTTTTTAAATGTTTAAAACTTTGCTTACAATTATAGGCTCATTTTTTCTTAAATGTTTATTAGAGTGATCAATCGTTTCTGCCTGTTATTTCAAGACAGAAACCGTGACATACGGTGGTAATGGCTACTTTCTGTGCCAGTTCTTATTAACAGATGTCAAACTTTGTACCTTTTTGTGTACATCCCTGTACTATACACAGTTTTTTTTTTTTTTTTTTTAAGCTTGCCATTGATCTAGAAACTTGGATGTTTATAAATTGATACTTTTTCAGTTTCTGCTCCATTAAATGTAGCAGTTTTCACTGTGCTACTGCTAGACAGCGTTTTAGAGAGCAGCAGTGTATTTAGTTTGAGCTTAACAATAATTTTACCTTCCTTAAATACTGCTGCACAGGACAAAAAGTAAACTGTAAGTTTGGATCTGCCTGAGTAACAGCCTCGGGCTCAGCTGTTCATGTTTACAACAATACAATGCTGTTGATTTACCTGTTGAACATCTCATGCCATCACTGCTTTTGATAAAAGTTTAACTTTTTGTGGAAACATGAGAAACTACATGAACCATAGTTTTGACTGAAATTTTTAGATGTAAGGCTGCATTATTTACATCAAAGAATATTCTGCAGTTTGTCTTCATTTGATTATTCCATTATTGTTTGATTTATGTTATCTCATAAAACAGTACATATGTACCACACCATCATTTTAATTGCTTGGTTTGTCATATTTGTCCTTTTCTGAAGACAAAGTCCATCAATTTACAGTGATATGAAACAGAAGAAATAACCAGGTCCTCACAGTTGAAAAGCTGAAACAATTAAGTGGCTGATGTCAATCATGTTAAGCAGTATTTTATAACCTAAGTGTTTCTGTATTTTTATTTCCTTTAGGATGCCAGGTGAAAGACTGGAGGAGAGGACGTTGGAGGTGTCGCAGCTGCCTGAAGGTGTGGATGAGGAGCTTCTGTCTTTATACTTTGAGAACAAGCGGCGCTCCGGTGGAGGTTCACTTGTATCTGTGAAGAAGAACGATGACCGCGCCATAATTGTGTTTGAAGATGCAGAAGGTAAGTCACTGTGAACAGATATTATTGTGATTCATCTTTGAACTTTTCTCATCCTTTATCCAAATTTCTTTCCAAATTATTTTTACCTATAGTCCTTTAAAAGGACTAAACTCCATCTTAAAGTGGACCAAGAGAAAAAGGACTGCCAGTTTTTTTTTTTTTTGTTCATATTTTGAGCGGTTTTGAAAAAAGGTTGTTTTCTTTCTGAGCTCTCGGACCTTTACTGCTTCAGATTATGACTTAAAAAAGCATTACTGCTATTTTCAGACTCTTTACAAACCAGTCAATATAACCCCAATTCCAACAAAGTTGGGATGCTGTGTAAAATGTAAATACAAACAGAATCCAATTATCTGCAAATCAAATCTCATAAAACCATATTTTATTCACAGTAGAATATAGAAAACATATCAAATGTGTGAACTGAGAAAACGTACCAAATTAAGACAAATATTAACTCATTTTGAATTTGATGGCAGGAACACATTTAAGAAAAGTTGGGATGGAGGCAACAAGAGGCTGCGAAACTGAGTGGAACTAGAAAGAAACAGAGGAAGATTTTGCACCTAATTAGGTTAATTGGCAACAGGTCAGTAACATGACTGGCCATTAAAAGAACATCTTAGAGAGGCAGAGTTTCTCAGAAGTAAAGATGGGCAGAGGTTCACCAATCTGCAAAAAACTGTATCTACAAATTGTGGCTCCATTTGTAGTCCAGCAGCTGTACTCCTCAGTTCCCAGATGTTTACGGGCGAAGAGAGGATACTACACAGTGTCCCCCGTCCCAACCTTTTTGAAGTGTGTCTACCAGCAAATTCAAAATGAGCCAATGTTTTTCCTTTACATGGTACATTTTCTCAGGTCAAACATTTGATGTCAAATTCATAAATGCTCTAATAAAACAGTTTTGTGAAGAACACAGAACTGAGCTGATTATTTGTCTTTTCGTCCATTCAAAACCTAATCTCATGTTTGGCACCAAACAGGCTTGAGCTGTCCATATTATCACTCTGCTGGGCAATGGCGTTCCTCTTCGGTGGCATTTTTAGGGTTGGCACAGGATACAGAGAATATTGTCCAGAGCCTGTATTCACAGACATTTGGAGAATCTTCTCAGTGCTGCAGTCTTAGCCTAAAAAATTCTGTCATGGAGTGGCAGTTTAGGAGTGATTTAGATTGTGTGGTCACTCTGCCTTATAAACGTTGGACACACCCATCTCAGCACTATTGCATTTTTTTCCATTTGCTTATAAACTGTTGGGTAGAGGTGTGAGTGAATCTAAAATGTGATTGAGCACAAATATTATCCCTGAAAAGTTACCCTGCAGCGTTTCATTAACTCACTGTTATTAGGCGCTGTATTTCTCTTCCCTCTTTGTAGTGCTATTCCTTTAAGTACTGGGGTGCACCAGTAAACTCATATATATACCAATTCAGACATGCATTGCAGCATCACTGACAACATGTGCATAGTCTAGAGTTAGGATATGTACAGTGTCTAGACAATCATCTTGGTAAAGAGCCGTTGCTGTGTAAGAAAAAATGTCATCCTACAAGTTTGTTGAAGACTCCATTGCTCTGTATAATGCCCTGTGATAACCTGCCTGTTTAAAAACCTATAAACATCACTCTCTATAGTAAGAAGCACTCAGTTTATGTTTAAAAGAATGTTTTAATTCACTTAAACATTTAATATACTGTATACTAATTCTCTTCTTTCTGTTCCATTCGTTTTGACAGTTGCAGCCCGAGTGCTCTCTAAAGAGCACCATGTTCTGCATAATGTTGAACTGAGTGTGAGAAAGCCTGCCTCAAAGGACCCATGCAGACTCCTGCTGCGGGGGATCAACCCCAACACCAGTATAGAGATGATAGAGCTCTATGTGGAGAACATGACGGCACAGGATGACTTCACCCTGTGTCGCTCACCGGGGAGAGATTTGATCCTCATTCATCTCAGTGAACCCCTCTCAAAAGGTCTACTGAATGCATAGCTTTTCATTTACTTACAAAAAGTGTTGCTCTTTTTTTTTTTTTTTAATGCTCTTAGAGTGTCTGTTGAGCCTCCACTTTGATGGACTGAAATTGAGTGCCATGATATTTTAGACCTCCCTCCAGAAAATGAATCCCAGTGACTTTGGTTCATGGATTTTCCTGTTTTTGTTGTAGCAGGCCACTCATGAAATGATTCAGCTTCTACTGGATGAATTGGTGAAATTTATTTGCAGTCATTCTCAGTTCATCAACTTTAATAATCCTTTCATTTTTTCACAGTCCCACAACTTATTTCCCTGTTTGTTGGTACCCGCATACGAAGTATGATTATAAAGTTCTGGGAATCAACCCATACAAATAAATAAAAACTTGATTAAAATTGGTCTGTTTTTGTCCTCTCATTATCTTCTCATGCACCGGCTGCCATCTCTCAATCAGTCTATGTGCATGAGATAATGATCTTGAGGAGGAAAGGGGCCAAATTTAAATCATGTAAAGATTTAGATTTTTAGGGGCCAGTTCCCAGAATAAACACCTAAAGAGANCCCCCCAAGTTTCTCCTTTCATGCTCTTTCTCACCTGATCAGTGTCTTTTGTAACTGGCTTTCCACGTATGCACACAGAAGGGTGGAGAGGTGTGCTGTCCCCACCTATGCATGTTTAAGGAAAGGGAAGTCCCAGAATAGATAAATATAAATGAAAAATGGAATGTTGATCTTTTTACTGTAGTGGTGCTGACTGAAATGTGTTGTTATTACAGATTTCCAAACACTTAGCACACAAATCTCCAAGAGGGGACTTGATGGGGCTAAAGTAACTCTTGAACAGGTTGAACAACCCGACTCCATCCTTGTGGAGAATTTGCACCCTGGAGCCACTCCGGACTATCTCACTTTGTACTTTGAGAGCAGTCGTGCTGGGAATCAGGATGTGAAGGAGGTCACCATGCTATCAGAGAGTACAGCGAAAGTGTCCTTTTGTAAATATGAATGTAAGTTTTGCACTATACAACCTTTAAAACTCCTGCTGTGCCTTTACACTTTTTTTTTTGAAAATGTCTGTTTTTCTGTGAACAGCTGTGGATATTGTCCTGGATCTCTCACACAAACTTGAGGATGCACAGCTCTCAGTGAAGCCCTACTTTGATTTTCTTTTACCTGCAAAAAGTACATCGCAAGAAGATGAGAGCCAAGACATAACTGAGAACTCTGAAGATGTGAATGATATTCAAATGCAGACTATTGCTCCCATGGCGGCCAGCTCCAGCAATCCGTCCCCCTGTGAAACAGCTTTGGAGCCACTTGCTGCTCATGAGGTTGTAGAAGAGGTGGCAGAGGCAGAGGAAGTCATGGAGGATCAAACTGACGATGCAGATACACTAACGTGTCATATTGCTATCACAGATCCAGTAAAACATACTTTGTTTCAACACAGTACGATTCAAGAAGATATAAAGAACACTAAACCAAATGTTAGTATCCAGACTAAAGATGATGGTGTTTACATTGAAGGACCTGATCGAGCACAAGTAGAGCAGCTTAAACAAACCATCTTGGACTTTCTAGGGAACATAGCAGAGACTCACTTCACCCTTGAGCTGGAAAAGGCTCAGTTTCTTGACAGAAAAGATGTGAAGGAGCGAATGCTAAAAGCCATGAAGCAAAGTGGCTCCTCTGTTCTGTATACTGTATCGGACTCTAATGTTACGGTAATGTCTCTATCCCAGAACTCAGCCGAGCAGGCGTGTAGCTTTTTAAAATCTCAAGTGTGTCACTTCAGCATGCCTTTGGACACAGAATATGAGGGCATGATGTATTGCAGAGAGTGGTCAGAGTTCCTGCAGGCTCTGAGTTTCTCCTCTGTAAAAGTGGCAGAACGAGGAGGGAATATTGATGTTTTGACTCTGCCGGGGATGGAGAATGAGAAGAAGGCTGCAATCCTGCAGTTTCTGACTACACCCATTGAAAGGGAGACGGTCATCTCTATGGAACCAGGCATGCTGAAGTACATTCAGATTTTCTGTCATCAGCTCTTGGCCGACATGGACCAAGTGTCTATTTTTCCATTAGAGGCTGAGGATGTTTGTGGGTTAAAGGTATGTGGTACATCAGAATCACATGTAAAAGCATTTATGACTCTAGTGGTGTAAATGTCATTATATTCTAAATGTTTTTAAATTCCAATTCTCACCTGATCATTTTATGTCTGTGGATGTACCTGATAGATCCACGGCCACGCTGTTGCCTGCCAAATGGCAGAGGAGGTGCTGCAAGGTGTAGTTTCCTCAATCTGCACCAGAACCATCACAGTAAACACTCCAGGAGTGGCCCGATTTTTAGATGAAAAGGAGTGTCGGAGCATTCTGAATGAGATGGAGACGAAGTTTAGTGTCCACATCAGCCTAAAATATGTCCCCTGGCAGCCCCTGCCACACCAGGTAATGCAATGATGGAAGAAAGCAAACTGTTTTGTGTGTTTCTGTGCTTTAAATGCTTCCTCTTATCTGGCTAGTTTTGTAGGTTGTTCTTGAGCTTTATATTGCAAATCCTTCTACATTACAGCCTGATGCTGAGTTTACAGCTAACTGAAGCAAGTCTTAAACAGTTTAGTCAAGTCAGGTGACTTTTATTTTTATAGCACATTTAAAATATCAGGAGTTAACCCCAAGTGTTTTCTGCATGCAATAATGTGATGCAGCACTAGAGACAACCTTGTCAGCTTTAGTTTTTAGGTGAGAGTGGGAGACTGAGAGGTGAATGGCCTAAGAGATCAAGTGGCAAAATATGGTTTTAATAGATGTATAATCTGTTTTGGAGCTGATCCACGGAGGACTTTCAAAACAAATAAAATCAGTTCTGCATTTTTTCAACCAAAGCAGGAGTGATGAGTTGTGTTTCTTTACAGCAGTTTAAAAAAAAAAAAGCTGCATTTGAAACATTTTCAGTCAAGAAAGACTGAAAATAAGCAGTCTTGAGTTACAGTAGTTGCTGAGAAGTGATAAATGGATGTAGGCCCATACAAATCCAATAAGTCTTTAGGAGATAAACCTGGTTTTAATTTAGTGGTTGCTCTTAGCTAGGAAAAGCTGCCCTTCACAAGTTTTGGTAGAAGCTGCTATAGAAACGCCAAGATTTGTATCTGAATTTTGAAGCTATATATAGCTTTAATGTGTTTTCTTATTGCTTGCTTTGATGAATATGAATACCTTAATATGAATGAGTAAATTCCCAAACATTGGGTCATAAATGCTAAAAAAAAATTGTTAGTTTTACATCTTTAGCTACAGTATTTTCCATTTAAAAATATACTAAAATTTTAGGATGGATGAATGTACTCTCTGGAATTCTTAACTAAGTTGTCCAGTTACACAAAACTACTCATATAGTCTGTTAACATACTAAGGATGCCTGTTAAAGTTATAATTCTTTTAGCAATAAGTTAGAATTTGCTAATTAATGTACAAATGTTTTATTTATTTACAGGATATTTTTGAAACTTCGTGGCAAATGATGTCACACAAAAACCTCGAGAAAATGTCTGTGGGCGATTCTCCGCTGGAGTTGAAGTCAGATTTGATGCAAATTGATGCTTCAAATGGAGGTAGTATCTGCTGTTTCTTTACTGGTGTCTCTTGTTTCTGTGCAGCTTCAAACGGTGTGTTTACCTCTTTGTAGGCCTTTTAGAGGAGGCAAAGAAAATCGTCTCTGCTATCGATGAAAGACATGTGGTGGGTGTGTCCGCGTCAGACGAGCAGGAAGACATGGATAACGTAGACCTGTACACAGACGACCCGAGCAGCGTGATGGACCAGGACTCTGATGTGACAGCTGCTGAGTCCAATCAGAGCACTGCAAGCAGTTTATTCTTCAATAATGGAGGTGTGGGCCTTTCTAGCAATCTGGAGGAAGAGGCCCAACTGTCTTTAGCTATCCAGTACTCTATGGAGTCAAGGCATTGGTCCCCAGAGGATGACGAGGAGCAGCTGCAGAAAGCCTTGGAGTTGTCCAGGAAAATGTCCAGACATGAAAACTCTTCTAATGGGACTGGCAAGACACCCCAAGTGAACCAGCTGAAGAAGGCTAACAGTAATACCACCCTGCAAGATGCAATCAAGGCAGCCAACACCATCCAGTTATTTGTGTTTGCTGGCTATAGCTGTGACCTGATTCGGGTGGACATAGCCTTTGGTAAGAAGGTCAGCCAGAGACAGGTCGAGGAGAAAATGGAGCACAGGAGCATAAGGAACATGTCCGAATACCACAAGACATGTCTGGAAATGATCAAGAGGAAGCATGCAGTTGAGATTCAGGTTCAAGGGACCATAATCACCATATCTGGTTTCAAGGACTTTGTGACTGGAGCTGTGTGTGATGTGAAGTTGTTGCTGGAGAAAATTTCCAATTCTGTGTCTGACAAGGAAATCCTGAAGACTGTCCAGTGGCTGCAGCACGACAAAGTCTCCTCCAGCACTACTCCTTATTCTCCCGATGCTACGGTATTCATTGAGAATGCTTTTAGGATGAAGCTGAAGAAGGTTGATGTCTTGCTAGACAATCAGCCCCACATTATCAACTTTGAGAAGATGCAAGAATATAACATAGTTTTGGGGAAATCTGTGAAAATCTCCAGGAAGTCCCTGGAATTAGGGGATTTGAATGAGGATTTACCAGGTAAAGTGAGTTTTATAAAGCTCTACTGCTCAAGGTCTTCTATAGAATGATGCTATGGATGGGGCTGTGAAACTGACAAAATGTAGAAAAAGAAGACAAGTCAATAATATAGCCATCTGGCTTATGCTAAATCACACAGCAAGCTGTGTGATTTGTCATATAATTCCATTAAAGGTGCTCCAAAAGGCACCAGCAGCACAAACATTGTGAGAGGTCAGGTTCAGTGACTCCAATTAGCTGAGGTTAAACCAAGCAAACAGCTATTGGCTGCAGACGCCTGTGTCAGCGCACCAATAATTGAGGCTCCAACAGTATCCATGTGGATAGGATGGATTAGCTATAAAGTTCAAATTGGTTTTTGTTCCTAGACTGCAAACATTGTATTCATGGCTAAAGTTGGGCCTTGTAACATGGGGGAGTCTGTAAGGATTTACCTACTTTTGGAACCAGACTTGTTTCCTGGCCATTAGAGGAACTGCAGTTTGTTGATTTATCCTGTTAGATTATTGACCGGTCTTTGCCTTGCGTCAGTTTTGCAGCTCCACGTTCATTTTGATGAAATCATATAACAAATTTTAAAAACTAAAATGATACCTACTAAATTCATTTGTTTAACAGAAGAGGAATACTCTCTGCTGTCAAACTTCCCTGAAGCAACCAAAGTGGATGAGGAATCTGACGAATTTCAGAACGTGGTGAAGCAGTTTTATGAGACCATACAGGAGTACCACAGCAAAATCAGAATCATACAGGTACAACAACGAGTTTCATTATTTGCAACAAGTGACTGTTGCTTTAGGGATGACTAGAATTTTTTTTTTTTTCTTTGCAGGTTGAGAAGCTCATGAATCGGCTGCTGTACAATCAGTACAAGTTGAAGAAGGCGAGTATACTGAAGCATGCCACCTACCCGGTGATTGAACGCACTCTCTACCACGGCACGAGTGAGAGTAGCGTCAAGGAGATCTGCGTTCATGGGTTCAACAGAAGCTTCTGTGGAAAGAACGGTGTGTTTTTGTACTAGCTTACTTGTTTTAGTTACACTCAGTTTGTCACTTCTAATCCTCTGACGTTACCGTTTCTCCACACAGCCACTGTCTACGGTCAGGGGGTGTATTTTGCTGTGAACTCCGCTCTGTCCGTGCAGGATCAGTATTCCCCCCCAAACGCAGATGGATACAAGTTTATTTTTGTGTCGAAGGTTCTAACGGGAGATTACACCAAAGGTTGCCATTCAATGAAGACGGCCCCGCTGAAGGAGACTGGAGATATCCCCCTCAGATACGACAGCGTGACTGACAACATCACCAAGCCATCAATGTTCGTCATTTTCAACGATACACAAGCTTTTCCAGAATATCTCATTACATGCCAGAGAATCCACCGATGAGGGAATGAATTAGATACCGACAATGATATTTAGAGACCAGACTGCTGATGCTTTAAGGCTTCTACCGTCAGTTAAAAGAGCAATTTTGATTTATAAAGGGCTAAGGTTATGATCAAACTCATAAAACTATTGATGGGTTCACCACTTTCACTTCTTCAGTTTCTTTGAATGTGATTAAAAAGAATCAAACAACTGAACCCAAGAAGCCAATTTTAGTTCAGTAACCTTAAACATGCCCTTTCAGCACATTTACAGCTCATTGTGCCGTGGCTTTTACATAGGCAGCACTTACTGCATGGCATTTGACTTGTAATAGTCAATTTGGTACTCACTGGTATCACTCCCACACTCCAGTTAATATTACCCTTGCTTTTCCTCACTAAATGTAATTGTATTCCTGTAAGTGGAAGAGAAAGTTTTGATTTGGACTCCTGTAATTTGCTGACAGTACTACAGACACTCCTGTCTGGCTGCTTCCATCAGTAGGAGGTTAATGTGAACAAACATAGTTTGATAGTACAGGAATATGACTGATATTTATTTTCACTTTTGGGTTCACTTATGAGTTTCCCCTGAAGGTTTTTCTTTTGGCTATGCAAGAATAAACCCCGAGCGTGGTGAAAATAGCACTGGAGAGGTGTCTGGTCCATTCGCTCTACAGCTGGACCCCGAAAGATGTTTAAATACGAGCAGGTTTGGGTTGAAAGTAGGAATTTTCTTTGTCACATTAAAGCTAATTCTATCTTGTTTTTGGTTTTAAGTCACATGATTATGTTCTAAGCCTTACACCCATCACAAGTGCTGCACACTTTAAGGACTGTGTATTGTTGTGTTCCTGAAACAAAACCTGTGAGCTCCAGTAAGCTGTGTATTGCAAAGTATGTGATCGTTGTCATCTCTCTAGTTCACCTGATCCTTCTTTACTGAAGTGAACACAGACATCATTACCTTATTACAGTGCCGCTTTCATTTTTCCAAGTGCTCTGATCACAACTTTAATTAAATTTGTGACTACAGTCCTGGAAAGTGTTGGTCGTAGATTTTTGCTGTTTTATTTAGATTTTATTACAATTACTACAAAAATCTGTTTTTAGCATTTTTTGTTGTTGTTGCTTTTAATAAAGAATGTAGTTTCAAGAGAAACCATTAAATCAATGTCATTTATAAGAAAAATAAAACTTTAAATGAGAAACTTGATGACTGCCCTGCTTCGTCCTCAGTGTATTTCTAGGTTTTAGACCAATATTGACCTACACTATATTGCCAAGAGTATTCGCTCGTCTGCCCTCGCACACACATGAACTTGAGTGACATGCCATTCTTAATCCATAAGGTTTAATATAAAGCTGGCCCACCTTTTGCAGCTACAGGTATACCAGCTTCAACTCTTCTGGGAAGGCTTTCCACAAGGTTTGTTTCTGGGAATTTTTGACCATTATTCCAGGTCATTTGTGAGGTCAGACACTGATGTTGGATGAGAGGGCCTGCCTCACAGTCTCCACTCCAATTCACTCCAAAGGTGTTCTATTGGGTTGAGGTCAGGACTCTGTGCAGGCCAGTCAAGTTCTTCCACATCAGACTCACTCATTCATGTCTTTATGGTCCTTACAGTGTGCAGTCATGTTGGAACAGGAAGGGGCCACTCTGTTCCCACAACACTGGGGGCATAAAATTGTCCAAAATGTCTTGGTATGCTGAAGCATTAGGAGTTCCTTCAAATGAAACTAAGGGGCCGAGCCCAGTTCCTGAAAAACAACCCCACACCATAATCCCCCCCTCCACCAAACTTTACACTTGGCACAATGCAGTCAGACCAGTACTGTTCTCCTGGCAACCGACAAACCCAGACTCATCCATTGGATTACCAGACGGAGAAGTGTGATTCATCACTCCAGAGAACACGTCTACACTGCTCTTGAGTCCAGTGGTGGTGTGCTTTACATCACTCCATATAACACTTTGCATTGCACTTGGTGATGTAAGGCTTGGATGCAGCTGCTCGGCCATGGAAACCCATTCCATGAAGCTCTCTACACGCTGTTTTTGGCTAATCTGAAGGCCACATGAAGTTTAGAGGTCTGTAGTGATTGACTGCAGAAAGTTGGTGACCTCTGTGCACTATGCACCTCAGCATCCGTTGACGCCACTCTGGGATTTTATGTGGCCTGAGTTGCTGTCGTTCCCAATAACTTCCACTTTGTTATATTACAACTAACAGCTGACTGTGGATTATTTAGTAGTGAGGAAATTTCACAACTGGACTTGTTGCACGGGTGGCATCCTATCACGGTACCACGCTGGAAGAATGGGTCGCTCCTGAGAGTGACCCATTCTTTCACAAATGTTTGTAGAAGCAGTCTGCATGCCTAGGTGCTTGGTTTATACACCTGTGGCCACGGAACTGACTGGAACACCTGAATTCAATGATTTGAATGAGTGAGTGAAAACTTTTGGCAATCTGTAGTGTGCACATATGTTGTCCAGTATGTGCTGATCTTAAAACTTAACATAAAACATAATGAAGGAAAAAGATACTAGATGTACACTGAATCTAGTATCTCTAGTTTATCTACACTGAATTTCCCCATTGTGGGACTAATCTTGTGTAATCTGAGATAACATACTTCACACCTCATAATAGCTCAGGGGAAAGTTGTGTGGAGTCAGGTGATATTTCCCTATGTAGTTTGTGATATATATATATATAT
>JASGAU010410796.1:0-19387 GCA_030220045.1 Australoheros facetus | reverse complement strand
GCCTGGCCTCCAGAGCTACAAACAGACTACATTTATTACAAGTACCGTTACTGCTAAAGGAGGCAGAGGAGTAACTAAACATGTGACACCCAGAGCAGGAGAGACAGGAGAGACAGGAGAAGAAGCCATGCTGCTAGTGAGTAGGCTAAGAGCTAAGCTAATAGCTGCGCTAAGCTAGCAAATTCCTAAAAACAGAAGTGAATAATGTGACTACAGGTGATTCAGCAGAGAGTGTGCTTTGGATAAAGAACGTGAAGATTACACTGAAATATGTCGTCATCCAGATAAATCAACCTACACAGTTTATACAGGAAAACACCGCTGTGCTCCGGAACAGGAAGTGATACGATACCGCAGTGAGAGCCAATAGTGAAAGGGGCGTGTCCAAATGAAAATATGGTGTGGGGGCCCCTTGTTTTTTTCCAGAATATCACGTGACAAAAGCCAAGCGAGGCCCCGTTTCTGAAATCACGTGACTGCCTCGTTATGTGATTCGAGTTGCTGAGTTGGTGAAGAAGACGTGGGAAATAGGGGAAGTGTTCTGGGTGGTCCGATCCACTGTTATAGCGGTATAATCAGAAGCACGTGGATCCTCACCTGTACACATTAGAGCTTCAGTTTCAGCGCACCTGCTTCTTCAGTGCTCTGTAAGAGTGTTTTCTAAGGCTGGGGAAGTTATACCAAAAAGAAGGAATTGCCTGAGCCCCAACACAATCATTTTTTTTATTCTTTAGTAAAAATCAATAAAGCAGCCCCACCTCCACCCAACCACTTCCTGTAACTGTTCATCCACAAACAATAGACACTGTCTATATATATATTATACACACAATACTTTATTGATACACCACCTTTTCGTTGTCTTGCTCAGGAGGTCTCTGTAACGTGTTCTCATATATTGGGAGTGAAGTCTAAACAATCATTTTACTTGTCAATCAGCGTGTTCTCATTCTGACTTTAGAGCTCTATTGATTTTCTTATTTCAGCGTCAGTTGCTGAAAAACTGTTTATTTACTGAGCGCGTCGCCCACTCACAGCCAGGGTTATTTTATCTGTTGGTTTGTGACGACAGGCTGTGCTGGCTTTCATTTTACCAGCCGCGGGATGACTGACATGTCAGGAGGGAACCGAAGAGATGGGGGGGGGGNCGCCTGAAGTCATTCGAATGCGTTAACATGACACCGGGTTTGGTGTCTGTCACACTGTCAAGCACGATGCTGCCAGTAAACTCAGCGCGACTCCGAGTGTGTTTGTTTGGTGGAATGAGTCACAGTAGAGTCAGCGGGATGGAAAAAGAAGGCGTACAAATGAACTCCAGCACTGCAGGAGGCTGCAAGAGGAAACTATTCTCACACACACACACACACACACACACACACACACACACACACACACACACACACACACACACACACGAGTGAAATCAAACATGCAGAGAGATGTGTATGCACATCCCGTGCTACATTTAGGTCAGCAGCACAACGAGACAATCAATGAGAGGAAAAAGTGGAGCGTCTGCATCCTGGATTACAGCTCCGGGGAATTTGATTAGACTAAAAAAAGGCCCAAAAAGTCCGGGAAGCTCGAGGCAGAGTCAGGTGGATGCTAACGTCATTACATGGACAACCCGTGGGAAAAAGTCTACACATGATCACGGTTCAAATATTAACAATTAACACACCTTAATAGTCAAATTTATCACACAAATAGCCAAAAATCCCGACCCTCGACTTAGTGTTACCCCAGTTTAAGGTTTCAAAGCAGATCGAATCAGCTGAAATGAGGGAAACTATCTCCAGGATTTAAAACAATGACAGTGGAACTACTCTGCTTATTTAAAACTGCTTATTTTTTTCTCACGGTCTACTTGAGCAGCTTTGCATGATTCACAGTTCAAAATAATCCTTCTTTATCTCAGACTGGGCTTCAGTGTGCAGTCTGAAGACAACTTTTTTCTAATTGGCTGCCCTTCAATTTGAATAGCAGGTGGGTGGGGTTTCTGTGCCGAGATGACCATATTAGGAATATCCCCTCTCTATGGCATCTTAAATATCCAAGAGCAGGAAAAACTGTGTGAACATGAGTGTTTAGATCAGTCTGTTGGCTCTACTGTACACACACTGAATCATGTTTAATACGCTCACGCAACACTGGAACAGGAGATATGTGACTATAATGACTGATATAAGCAATGAAAGACAAACTTTATTAAAACTGTTCATGTCACAGAAAATGTCTCATGGTTAATTTTATGTTAGGCTCATTGATGCTCACCTGCAGGGTCTGAGCCTACAAAAGAGCTAACACAGCACCAACTGCTGAAAAATTTAATTTTTAAAAAAATCATAGAAACGGGTCAGAAAACACAGAGGGGAACCAGAGGAGTCGCCCCCTGCTGGCCATCTTTAAATATACAGTCTATAGATAATGCGCCCTGCTAGACTGAAACGGTGAAGAGTTCGAGGAAGATGTCCAATCGAGTATGTAGGATGTGCTGGAAAAATGAGTCCAGTCCGTGGAGGCGCCACCTCACAGCTTACGTTGTTGGTGTGATACTACAGAGCGCGTTCAGAGGTCTGCAGAGTCCTCGCCGGCTCACGGCTGTTTTGGCAGCGTGACAGGGACCTACACAAGGCGTGAATGTGTTAATTGTAGCGTTACTTCAGACAGCATTCGTATTCATGACTGAGAAAAGAAGAAGGTCAGGTAACAAAGAGCAATCAGACTTGTGTAAGAAGATTCTGGGGGGTGGCCTAAAAACACTGAACTTTATCACAAATATGTTCCAATAACTGTATATTAATACTGTGTATTATTGCAACCATAACTCCACTGAGTTGGATTGTGCCAGACGAAGAAAAGCAGTGGGAGCTGTGCTGGATTACGCTCTGACAGCGTGGTCTGTGGTGGCGTTCAGCTTGTACAGAAAAGGCTCCAACGTTGGTGCTGTGTGTGGTTTTTGGACATAATGTGGGTTGCACCGCCCTCATTTTCCACCTTTGACCTTAAATTACCGAAGCAAAGTGATGGATGACGATCATTATCCTTATTATCATCCTCCTCCTACAACTCATGCAGCTCTCAGCTTACTCTGCCCTTTTCCATCACTCTTCTTCTCCCTTTCCTCCCCCTCCTTCCTCCTCTCACTGTGTTATTCTTCTTTGACCTTTAGGTTGATGCAGGAGTGTCCTTCAATGACTGAAACCCTCTGCTGAACACACACAAACACACACACACACACACACACACACACACACACACACACACACACACACACACACACACACACACACAGGTTTGCTCCCCCATCAGATCATATTTCACTGACCTCTGGACAGGCTCCAGGAGCATAGATTCATTATCGGGCTCTGACCGACCCTGATGAACATTTTTGCTTCATTATCTTTGCAGAAAAATTAACTGCACACAGTCCTGATGGATGACTGAATTTTTACACCACATTTTTAAAGCAGAAATCCTAAAAATCATCCCCTCTAGGACACATCCACGCTCAGACTCAGAGGTCTGCTTATCGAATCAGATCCGACATCACTAACCGTGTGAGGGGTCCCACGGACAAAGATGCATCCAACCCAGATTGTATGGTGGCCCTGAGAGGTCAAACACACTGCAACGTAAGAAATCAGCAGAAAGGAGAAAAATGCTGCAAAAGCACACAAAACAAGTGTTTTTAGGGAGATGGTAACATGACGTCCTGTCACTTCCCTTCACATTATCGTCTCCCCAAAAACACTTCTCTTGTGTTTTATGTGCTTTTGCAGCATTTTTTTATTTGCTGTTTTTTTTTTTTATTTGACCACTCAGGGCCACCGTAGGATCTGACTGTGAAACTGCACACTCGTTGGAAACAAACACAGCCTGCAAAATCCACCTTTTTGACACACAGAATGACCAAAATTTACAAAATGGACCCAATGTTTGATTCACTGTGGCCCGAACTGTGACCTGAAGTGTTCTCCTACAGGAGCAGAAATCTTTCTGCTATCGCCCCCTGGTGCCCATCAAAAATAATGCAGGATTCAGGCCCTCCTGTAGAAGCGCCGGCCATCTTTCATACTTCCTCATACCAGCAGACAGCTGGCCAGTGTTTTGTCCTTACGTGGAGCTTGTATTGGGGTCTGTGTTGTGCTGGGATGTTGGTGATCAGTGGACTCCATTCCTGAGCTAACATTAGTTAGTGTGAGTGAGCGTTCATGTCAACTCCTTTTCATTTTCATGGAAAACTCAACACAAGTCGTTCACATATCAGGTGAATCAGGGACAGCCTCATTATTTAAGTAACTTTATGCTGCATGCAGTACATTTAAGGTCAATTATTAATTAATAACAGGGTGACATTAATGTGGCTGTCTCATTCATTTACATTCCCAGCAAATCTACACATAAATCCAGGTGATACAGAGTGTGTGTGTGTGTGTGTGTGTGTCACCTGTCCATCAGCACTGAATGCAAGGCAGGCGATGCCGTGTGTGTGTCCGTCGCGCAGCAGTGAGACAGTCTGGACGGTGAAGGCGTCCCACACACACACATACGGCTCCTTCCCCACCTGACCCGTCGCCACCAGGGAGCGCTCCGGGTGCAGCGCCAGGCTGTGGGAAGAGAGGGAGATGTTAAAGGACGAGCGGGAGGAGACGGATGACCGTGACGACCAATCAGAGGACGCATCATTATCACGTTATGTAGTTTATGAGACGAGATGAAGCACTCAGAAACTTTACTCAGGTATCTGTGGCCTTAACACAAAATCCTCCGTTACCATTAAAACACACTCGTGTACTAAAACAACAACAATAACCCTGATCCATCACAGCTTGAACTGAGTCCCGACTGAACAAATTCATTTATTTAAAGCTGACCTGTCCCACTTTTCCTTATTCTCTGTCACTTGTTGGGTCGGCCCTGGTCTCGGATCGNCACAAACACGATCCGAGACCATGGACAGGAAATTCAAATTTCCAACACACGCTTTTGTAGGCAACCTGCTTATCAGAACTTGCCCTTCAGCACACACTGGGGCAGGCTGGGGAGTTTTAGGCAGCAGGGATGGACCTGGATCAGCACTTGTATCCCACAGGAGGAGCTGGAAAACATGGCTGAGAAAAGGACTGGAAACAAAAAGCACTGCCTGGAATCTTCTGCTTAGCCTGCTGTCACCGGAAAGAAGAAAGCCGGATTTGTGGGCGCGGCAGCTTGTTTCAGACAGCAGGTCCCAGTCTGAGATAAAGAAGGATTGTTTTGAACTGTCACTCATGCAAAGCTACTTTAGGAGAGTGGAAGAAAAAAAAAGATGGATCTGAAAATGAGCAGAATATTTATTTTAGCTGTAGAAGTTTTTACAGGGACTGACTCACTTTGGAGTCAGCTTCAAGTGGACATTAGAGGAACTGCAGGTTTTTGGGCTCTAGAGGTTCATGATGGTTAAAATAAAACCAGCTGTTTATACAATCTTTATAAAATCAGCAGGTTATTGTGTCTCCTTGTAATGTCAACACTAATAACAAGAACAAATTTATTGTAATTGTTCGCTCAGAGGAGCTGATCTTCAGCAAAACCAATACATTCACGTTCACTGTGGTGTGTGTTCGTGTGTGTGTGTGTGTGTGTGTGTGTGTGTGTGTGTGTGTGTGTGTGTGTAGTCAGGAAAGGTCAGTGCTTGTAGAGGTGTGTGACACATGTAGCAGCTGTGTATGAAATAATAGAAGCAGAAATAAAACAGGTGTGTCAGCCCCGGAGCCCCACTGACTGTATCTCTACACACACACACGCACACACTCTTAGACTTTCCTTCTCAGCCTGCCAGCCAATGAGCCTGCAAGCTGCCGCGGTTGCCATGACGACTGCATTCCCAAGGGCACAGAAGCTGAGGACTGAGCATGACAACTACAGAGCCAAGGTCAAACATCACAAAACACACACACCTGAACACACGCCTCTGCTGGATGATACCTGACGACCTCAAGTCTTCTTCACTCAGGATTTTATCTCAGTCCTAGTGTGCATGAGCGTGAAATTTCAAAATGACTGAAAGTGTTTAATAATTTCATTTTTAAAGAGGACCGTGTGCGCACAGTTACAGAGTTTCACACTGGCTCAGTAGGAGTCTGAACACAAACAGCCTGCGCAGATCTTCATCAGGAACCTGCTGAAACTCAGAGGACCCCCATTCTGACACAGGGGGCTAAATATTCTTCACTGTCCTCACAAATGTTTGTGTCTCTAAGAGTCATTTGAATGTGGCTGCTGTTAGCAGTGCTAGCAGCAGCACCACAGACAGCAGCACCACAGACAGCATAAGCACAGACGGAGCGATGAAGTTCCTTAAACCTGAATTCCTTTTAAATGCTGAACTCAACACTTTCCTGATGACTTTATGGACTCTGCAGCTCATTTTGGGGTCCTAGTGAATGAAGCATTGCCATCCTAAGGTACTGACATGTCACTGACAGTCTGTCAATCACATCCTTCACCACAGAGGTTGGGGCTGCAGGACTCCACGCCTCACTCGTCACATCTGCTTTCTAAACACTAGGATCGAGGCTTCAAAGCGTTATCTTACGTGTACGTTTGGGCCCAACCTCTGACCTCTGACCTGCAAACTAAAACCACCCAAACAGCCCATGAAGGTCTAAAACTCTCCCGCACGCACGCACGCACACACAATCATAATCCTATGAGCACATTCACTAATTCAGAGCTAATTCATCAGAGGGATGAAGTCCAGCTGAGCTCACAGGAACCTCTTTGGGTTTGTCCATAGACTCTGTGCAGTTACACTAAATTTAATTATTAGTTCTACTTAATTATGATTATTAGTAGCAGTATTGCAGCCCGGTGGTTCCCAAATGCCGTTATAATAACCAAACAGTCAGAAACGAGCATCCTGCTCAGCTGATCTCTGAGCTCCGGGAACTCTTTCCTGATGAGTTTCTGGTCTCAGCCGCTGGTTTCAGGTCTTACGGAATAAAACCGGCTGTGACTCAGAGCGAAGCTGCTTTATGATTGACACGTCGACCTTCAAAACTCTTCAAAACTGGGCTTCATGAGACGAAGGGGGAGGAGCAAAACGTGGTGTTTTTGTGTTGTTTCTGTCTTTGTATCTTCAGAGTTCCTCTTTCACCTCCATTCTCACGCTTTCAGTGTCCGTCTGTCTGTTTGAACCCAAATCATCCGAGTGACTCAGAGGACTCACGCTCGGTCCCCTCAGTGTGACTCCATTAACAGATTTATGGCCTCACAACATTAGTAACACAAGCCCACACACACTGAAGTGTTGTGTGGTTATTTATAGAAGCTGCACTGATTTTATGAGCTGCTAATAATAAACTGCTGTGAGTTTGCCAGCAGAGTGTGCAGCACCGATGATGTGATTGTTAAATGATTCACCTGCAGAGGGGTGTGTGTGTGTGTGTGTGTGTGTCTGTGTGTGTGTGTGTGTCCAAACATTTGGCAGAGGACAAAGCCATGAGTGAATGATTGGGTATATTATTTCTGCACATATATATTATGCTTTTAATTAGTAGATTTATTCTTTAAAGCCTTTGTTAGCAACATTTTTACAATGATTTTAGGTTTTTCAAAGACTTTGGGGGAAATTATAAGCGTGCAGCAGATATCTGTAACAATTAAAATTCAAAAGTGGATAAAAGTCTATCCCAGCTGTCATAGGGCGAGAGGAAGGATACATCGTGACAGGCCCGACAGACTGTCACAGGGCTAACCATTATCCTTGTTTGTGTACAAACTTGGTGTAATGTAGGTCTGACTCTGATTCTAACCTGTTATTCTGTCATGCACAGATGCTAGTTTTCCACCGCCGAGGTGCCGGTGCTCGTGCCAGTGCTTGGGTCGGTTTAAATGAACTGGCGAAACGCTTAAGAACGAGCCCACGTTTCCACCGCGTTTCTGTGAACTGCTCCTTTACGTATGAGTGTTGAACTCAACAGTTCAATCCAAAAAGCAAAAATAACCCACAACAGCACCCTTTTCCGGCTGAGGACCATGGCCTCAGACTTAGAGGTGCTGATTCTCATGCCGGCTGCTTTGCACTCGGCTGTGAAGCGTTCCACTGCGAGCTGGAGGCCACCACCTGATGAAGCCAACAGGACCGCATCATCTGCAAAGAGCAGAGATGAAACTCTGAGGCCACCAAGGAAGAAGCCTTCCACCACCTGGCTACACCTAGAAATTCTGTCCATAAAAGTTATGAACAGAATCGGTGACAAAGGGCAGCCCTGGTGGAGTCCAACACCCACAGGAAACGAGTCCAACTGATTGCCGGCTATACGGACAAAGCTCTCACTGCGGCTGTACAGGGACTGAATGGGCCACAGCAACGGGCCAGACACCCCATACTCCCACAGCACCTCCCACAGGATACCCCGAGGGTTGCGGTCAAATGCCTTCTCCAAGTCCACAAAACACATGTAGACTGGATGGGCAAACTCCCACGCCCACTTGAATATCCTCGAGAGGATGAAGAGCTGGTCCAGCGTTGTTCCTCTTGGATCTGAGGTTCAACTAACATCCTCCTTGTGTGGAGGACACACACTGCACCCAACTCCTACGATTTCTCCTGCCGGTGGCGGGCCTACAGGAGGGCGGGCCCACGTCTCCTCTTCGGCTGCTAATGCCCGGCCACCAGACCCTTTCCCTCGAGCTCCCTCCCCAGGCCTGGCTCCAGGGTGGGGCCCTGGTAAACCTAAACTGTTCCTTGTTCTTTGTCTGGCCCCTCACCCAGGACCAATTTGATAAAAAGCATAGAAAAAGTTGCACACTGCACCTTTAAGTTTTATCAAGTGGACTTCATACGTGTGTTGCCTATGAATACGTTTGACATTTTGCATCACTAATATAATGATGCTGAATGATGGCAGTCACTGGCATGGCCACTAGAGGGACCTGCAGTGAATCACGACACATTTTAAACAGAAATGAACAACGCTCAAGATTTTTCACCTGAAGGTGGTGCTACATATTTCCCTAAAATTCAATTATGTTTCCTAAATATCCAGCCTGATGGTGGAATAAGTGACAGATTATTTTAATATAAAGTGTAAAAGAGCATCATCGTCTGTTTCCTGCAGATCAAAGAGATGTCGGAGAAAAGCGAAGCGGCTGCTGTGCCAGCGGGGAAATCTGACTGAAAAGAGGCAATCTGGGAAACGTTCATCATAGGAATTAATTGGAACTGAACGAACATGAACACACACACACACACACACACACACACACACACACACACACACACACACACACACAGCCAGTTAATTTATTATTCATATGGCATTTACACTATTCATTGGAGGATGTGTGCTCATTCCAATTTAATTGGCACCCTTTCTACCGTATATTTGTGTGGCCAAATGTTCATCCATCCATCAAAGGACATGATGATGATGATGTTTCTCACATATTACAGCACAGGGTCGATTTATGATTAGGGGACGAATATGTGTGAGGTGAGAGTGGCTCTGCAGAGAGAGATACAGGAGATTTATTTATTTCCCACTTCCAGCATGATGAGAAGGTAATGAGCTGGAGACCACCAAAGGCTTTTTAACCCTGTTTGCATTCAGCAGTGAATGATTTGGTCTGCCTTAACTAGTGGAAATAAGTGTGCACATATCAGCTGAGCATGTCCAACAGCATGAAGTCATAACATCTTCATAGTTTAGATGAGCTGTTGTTAATAATAACCATAGAAGGTACCTGTGCGTTCATTAAGTTTACTATAGCTGCTGCAGTCAGCTGATGATTCCCATGAACTGCTTTATTACCTTTGATGGAATCACTGCACACAAACTTGTAAGAAAAATACTTACAAACCCACAACAAGTCTTAAATTACTTTATTACCTTATTTAGCCTTAAAATGCAGTTATAACAAAGTGAAGCCACTGCTGAGGTGCCATAAGCCTGCATTCTGTGTAACTACCAGCAGGGGGCGACTCCTGTGTTTGGAAAATAGTGTCGGTTGTATTGAGGTTTTGCAGACACGTGACCACTGACCCCGCGACGTTAACTTGTACGCCATTTTGGACATATGAAAATCACGGTGACGATCAAGTGAATAAGGCCGAGAGACCGGTCTGCAACCATCTGGCAACCACAGGTCGTAGTTTGAATGGAAGTGATGAAACTGTCTACAAACAGCGTGCAGCTCGTCTCCAAGCTGCAGTGAAACTGTGAAAAGTGCGACGCACAATGGTGAACGTTCACCTTCAAAGTAAAAGTTGTGCCCTCAGTGCTGCAACACAACACGTTTCAAAATGCCCAACTTTTACATTGAAGGCGAACGTTCTCCGTTTCCAGTTTGCAGTGAGTTTTTTCAAGTTTTACAACCACTGGGCAAACGATTGGGCAGTATTTGCAGAACAACGTGAAAAATTACAGTCAACCAAAGAGATCACTGGGAGCTTTTTGGTGCAGCATTTTCTTTGCAACAGATCCAGTGAGTTTGAAACCTCCAGAAACCGCTCACCAACCACTCAGGGAATCCACATTTTCCCCTAGCAACTGGCGGGTGTATGATGGCCAACGTGGCAGACAGCATTCGAGCAGTGTGCACAGGAAGTCGCGTGAGAAACCTGAACAGAAGTCTATGAAGAATGAGCCATCTGCTCATTTAATCTGTGACCTCTGAGAACACTGTCCTGATGAGTTTATGGTCTCAGTCACTAGTTTCAGGTCACGCTGAATAAAACATGTTTGCTTTGGAAATTATGGTCCTGAGTCAGAAAGGTCGGGGAAGCAGGTACGAGCATGCAGCTCCCGGAGCTCCTAACACCTGGTTTTAAAAAGCTAAGGCGGTGACTCCATTAACCGATGAGCGACAGCACAGTGGCTGCAACCATCTATTAAAAACCGTCTGTGGCTGAGCCAACCTCTGGTAAGATATTGGTGCAAATCTGTCCATAACCTTCTGATTAAACCAATCAGAAACCCCTTAAAGAGCAGAAAACAGACACAAAAACAGCCTCACAGCAGCAGCGAGCGGCCGCTCAGTCAAAGAAATCATCCATATTTCTCCTGTTTGTGTTCACAACGCTGCTACTGAAACAATCCTCTCCATCTCCATCCACCTGTGTCTGATTCCTCTCCCCGTCCTCCATCATCAGCTCAGGCTCGGAGGAGCCCTCACCTTTGACCTCCTCACGACTACAGTACATGCTGCTTTTAATTCTGGTAAACGGCCAGACACGCAGCTCAGAGTAAAATGAGTGTAGGTGAGTTTATTTATAGCAGGTGGTGAAATCAGGCCAGCTTCTATAAATAACCCAGAGGAACTCCTCCTCCCAGAACGCATGTGTGTGTTTATGCATCAAGCAACAAAGCTTGTTTTCCCCCACTCGACCTTGCATGGATAACTCTGAGGAGTCTGCTATAATTATGTTTTCATAAAACATCTGGACTCCTCTCCAGCTGCTACCTACAGATTCTTACATTCAAATAACTGCATGTTTATGGTTAAACAGCCTCCAGACAAAATGTTTTAATCCAACAAATGAGTCCAGATTTGAAACCATTGAAGACCAAATCCAGTGGAAATGAAAGCCTTTCCCAGTAACTGTCAGGTTTCAGGCTGTGGCCAACGTGGCAGAGGACCCCAATGCAGGACTCACAGGAGGAGTTTAACAATAACTTCAATCTTTAATCAAAACTGAAACGTGGCATAAACATTACATAGTATCAACGTGAACGTGGCATGACGCACACAGCAGGGAGAAACAGACGAATAACTGACCTAAGACTGACGACGCGACAAGGAACTAAACAACACAGAGACCTTAAATACACAAAGGGATAACGAGGGAAAAGGAAACAGGTGAACGAAATACACTAACGAGACCAGGGGACGTAAACCTAAACACAAAGCACAAGGACACAACATTGTCAAAATAAAACAGGAAGTGGCCTAAACATGACAAGTATGAAAACTTAACACGGAGGGAACCTAAATACCATTTACAAGAAAACAAAGGGAAGATAACTAAACACAGAAGGGCCAAGACAGACATTACAGGGAAGACCAGGACTAACATAAAAAACTAAACAAAGGCAAACCAGAACATGAAAAACCAAAACAGAAAAGGAAACTAAGAATCCAATACTAAATAACCAAAAAGAGAAATGGAAATAGAACAAAACATAACTTCACAATTAGAACTCAAAACTCTGGGCCACCGGCCCAGGAGCATGACAGTAACACGTGAAAGCATTTATTCTGATCTGATCTCTTTAACACAATCCAACTCGAAGCATCTGAAATACGGCCGAGAACCCAGCTGAGTCACAGTCAGGTCATTTAAAACCTTTCTGTGGAGTTCGCATGTTCTCCTCGTGTCTGTGTGGGTTCTCTGGGTTCCTCCCACAGTCCAAACACATGCAGTTAGTGGGGGTAGGTTACCTGATGAGTCTAAATTGGCCATAGGTGTGAGTGTGAATGGTTGCCTGTCTCTGTGTTAGCCCTGCGATAAGTTGGCGACCTGTCCGGGTGTACCCTGCCTCTCGCCCTACGATAGCTGGGATAGGCTCCACCCCCACCCCCAAAAAGGATAAGCAGAAGAAAATGGGTGGAGCTGTATGTTATTATTAATTGTTGGTTGCAGAGTGGTTATAAAATAAAGGCCATATTTGGTTCTGTGTAAGTTTTGCTTTTGCTTTGTAATTCTTGGTCTTCAGCCTAGAAAATTAAGCCTGGACAGCCGAAGGAAACTGGAAACTCTACCTAATATCGTCTACGGTGAAAATAAATGATTTTAGGACTTCTGGGCCTGTCAGTAAATAACGAACAGCTAATTATCAGTTAAAGAAAGACCCCATCTGCCATGAACTACGCTGTGGCCGGCAGGTGAGGACCCCAGCACAGGAACTTATCGGCTTTATTTGATGGAAACTCGGGACAGAGCTGGACAGGGCCGGCAGAACAAATTACAAAACTCACTGGATCAGAAATAAACACAGATGGAGCGCACACAGCAGGCGGGAAGCAGCGACAACAAGGACGCGACAAAGGACACGGGAAAACTTCAGACAATATAAACACACTGGGCTGATCAGGGAACATGGAAAACACCCGGGAAACACAGGTGACCCTGATCAGGAGCAAACAAGGCAGAGGAAGCACGTTAAACTGGATCTGTGCTGCTTTCCTTGGTTTCCTGTCACCGTTCCAGTGGTGGATGTTCATATGAAACATGGCCAAAGGTTCGAATAATGAGGTCAGTGTAATCCCGAAAACTCTGGCTGCAGACCACTCTAAACACTCAGTTTAGGAGAAAGAAGAAGAAGGAGGGTCTGTATGATGTCACAGAGAGCACAGATGCCCCAATGACCTGCTGTTTGGCAGGTGCAGCCAATCAGAAGAAGAAGAAGCTAGATTTTAGAGAGAGGAGCTTAAACAGCTTGTTTCAGACACCGAAGCCCAGAAGATAAGAAAAAGAAGGCCTACTTTGAACTGTGAGTCATGCTAAGCTGCTTTGGGAGAGGCCAATAATCAAAACACTGAGCTGGAAACGAGCAGAGCAGGTAAACTTTAACATATTTGAAGCACGCGAGTCGGCAGCCGTGATATTTATTACACACTGAGACCAAACACCACCGAGTCCAAATTCAAACCAGTCTTCAAACCCGGGACACGCTGGTGGCAACTGATAAACACAAAGCCACCGACTAACAACCTGCCGCCCTCTCGCCCTCAGCTCTGAGGTTTGTGTTTGTGATGAAAACAAACGATTTACTCGCTGAGCTCAGCTGGAAAATCGGAGAGAAAGTTTCGGTTTGAGCAGCACAGCATCCGATCGGCGCTTTGGGGGAAATTTTTCAGCGAGCTGTTCAGTCGTGTAATCGAGAAGTGAAGTGCTGCTTGAAACAAATCTATTCAACAAGAAACGATGATGTGCTTTCTGGTGGAAAACCCTCAGCAGGCTCCCAGACTGAGGAAGGTCCCGTTGCCCGAAAAGCTGCTGTTGGGTTAAAAACAGAGGAACTGAGGGAGGAAAGAAAACCTGCTGTCACGTAAGGAGTTCAGCTTCTCTTCCTCTCCTCACAATAAGAAGCTTAAATTCAGTTTCCAGACCCTGCAGAGCTGCAGAGTGACATAACACCCTGAGAGCTTTGAGTAAATCTGTGTGTGTTTCAGTGTGTGCGAGTGCCAACAGATCGTGGGAACATTGGCGGCTGCGGGGCAGATTGGCGGTGGGATGCTGGACAGATAATTTCTTAGTCATCATCTTGATGAAGACCAGTGAGCTGTGAATCCACAGAGCCACCAGGTCTGTGCTGCTGCTGCCATTAACAGTCTGTCAAATGCACAAAAGCACGAACTAAAAGAGCCTTCGAGGAATTATTCCCTCTTCTTTTCACGAGTCATTGAGCACCGATCTTGAGAGTAAAAGCAGCCGAGCTCAACCCAGTTTCTTCTTACTGGATCAGAAGGCGAATGCCACCATTCATTCATCGAGAACTCAGAATTATCTTTAATTATCGGTGCATGCATGCCGATTTCGGATGGATTACTGAAGGAGCCCTGGGGNNNNATAATGTGCTGTAGTGTTTAATGTGTCAGCGGTCAGCCCGCCTCTCTTCATCAGCTCTGTGACCTAAATGTTCAGCTGCAGGTTTTCAACCAACAGCATCGCCTGAGAGCTCAACTGTAACAAGCTGCAGTTCCTCTGCCGTCCAGCAGAGGTGCCACAGTGAGTCAGTCCCCATAGACGCCCATGTTAAAACTTTCCAGCAGAAATCAATCATGTACGGCTGTGTGGGATGTAGAGAATGGACCCACGATGCAGGAAGAGGAGATGAACTAAAAAACAGCTTTATTGGTGAGATCTCGCAGAACACAGTAAATTAAAGCAGTTACAGAAGGTCAAACCATAAATCCACGAGGAGGCACAGCCACGAGGGAGCACGCGACAAGGAACAGAGGGAAAAGTGAAGAATAAATACACACAAGGTAACGAGGAAACAAGCGACAGGTGGTAAGGAAGCTGAAACTAATTACAGGAAGGGAGACAAGACAAAACACACGGAGCAGGAGACTGTCAAAATAAAACAGGAAGTGAATAACCAGAGAAAGAAATGCAAACTTGACAACACAGGGAGGAACTAACCAGAAACGTGATAAATAATACTTAAAAGGAAACAGAACGACAAAACAAAACCTCAACAAGTCCACAAACTCAAAAACATGGGCCCGAGATCCAGGACACGACATTTACAGCCTGATACAGAAACTGCTTCAGTCTCTGTGGATAATTTCTCCCTTCATAACAGCTGTAACTCACCTGTATAATAAAGTTTGCATTATTGAGGGCGTGGCCTCTTTGACTGACAGGGGGATGGTGACACAGGTGGCTGTAGCTGCTAACTGTCTGTGGCTTCACCTCAGCTACCTGTTCACTGACGCACAGAGACCCAACATGGCTGTCTTTGGACTGATCGACACAGAGAGAGAACATACAAACTCCACCGTGCAGCCCAGGAACAACTTCAACTACATGCAAAATACGACCAAAAGACACAAAAGTCTAAAAGAATCGACACGTAAAGGCCCAAAGAGAAACAAAAATGCCTCCTTCAGACATCACAAAGAAACACAAAACAAGCACAGAGGGATAAATGATGACAAAAGTTGCAACGGGATCAAACCCCAAAACAAAAAATGTGAAAATTATGCCACAAGATGCCAAACAAGACAACAACAAAAAAAAAAGCCAAAAATGAACAAAAGTCTTAAAGCACAAAGAGACCAAAAATGACCAAAACATTAGAAGGAGGTGCAAAAAGGGACAAAAACGAACACAAAACAGAAATATGCAACAAATAAACTAAACAATTCAAACACCCAAACAGACACACACCTTATATGCCTATGCAAAGAATACAGAGACCCAAAGCAGCTAAAACAAAAAACCTGATGCTAACGAGTGAGAGACAAACCAGAGAGAATCAAGAATCCAACACTACCACAAAACATCTGCAAAAAGCCCTCAAACAGAAACGACTACAAAGACACAAAAAGACTCCAAAGATGCTGCAATCTTAACTTTACACAACAGCCAGCAGCGCCTCTCTGACCGATCAGCTGCTAACAACAACAACACTCCCATCTTCATCCTGTCTGCTCTGCCACTTGGCGTAGCGTGCTTCCTGTTGAGAAGGAAATGAGCTAATCTTTGCTTTATGTGCACGCACGCGCACGCACACACACACTCTGAGTGCCTGCGGTGACCCTGCTGGTTAGCCTCAGCTCTACATGAGTGGTTCTGGCTGCTCAACTGGTTGCTTTAGTGGTTGTTGATGATGATGATGAGCCTGCAGGGTCACACTGACTGCCTCTCTGCTCTCTCTGCTAACGCACTCCTTCAGCCAGCAGAGGCATCTAGAAGCTAACTTAGAGCATTAAACAGTTTTATTTTCTTTGCTGTAAGGACTCTCTGAGAAACTCTCAGAGAAACTCTCAGAGAAACTAAAAGTTTGAAGCGAAGCGTCTGTCTGTGGGTCAGAGGACAAACACAGACTGGGCACCTTCACATATTCTCCCCTGAACGGCAGCTCATGGGGGCACAGACTGTCACCCCCCCAATCAGCCACTTAATCCTGATTTACCCAGAAGTTATCTGGACACTGCAGCACGATGGCGTGTTGCTCCTGTGTGGCAGCACCTCAGAGGGAATTTAAAGAGTCTGACCCAAAAAGATCTCAAAAACACTGCAGACAAACTGTAAGGCTGCTCCCTTTAAAGCAATACATGCTTCTAAGAGTGTGAAAGCTTTCAGAGCTTCGTCTGTTTCATCAGCTGGGAAAGAACACCGGTTTGGTTTGAGCAGGCCACAGACTGTAAATAAAAGATGGATATAGTCTAGTACGTAAACGGAGGACGTGACGTCACATTCGCAGGGGCATGATGAAATGGATGTAAGATATCAAAACAACCACGATTTATAATAAATCTTTTTTCAATTCAGTTTTATTTATATAGCGCCAAATTTTAAACATATATCTGTTAATAATCGCCGTGTGTGACGATATTCATGCAGAGTTTGGTTCAGACTGGCCCACCCATTAGGGAGGAGGTGGGCTACATACAGACAAACATGCACACACTGTGATCATTATAGATGCACAAATACTGAAGGAAGCAGCTTCCTGGAGGCATGATAAATGACTAACATTACGAGAAATCAATGGCATTTATTAATATATTGAATGTATTTATTAGCAGGTGTGTACGCATATCAGAGAGCTGGTTTTATACAACAGTGTGTGCTCCCTGTGTGTCTAATGTGTGTGTGTGTGTGTTTGTGTATCTGTTTCCATCACATTGTGTCTCCTGTGGACACTAAACTGATGCTCACCTGGAAAAACAAACAGCAACACAATCCCCGTGTGTGTGTGTGTGTGTGTGTGTGTGTGTGTGTGTGTGTGTGTGTGTGTGTGTGTGTGTGTGTAAGAAGCATTTTTACAGGTTAAACCTGTAACACTGAAGTGTTGAACCTGCAGTTTCTCTGGTGTCCAGCAGAGGCAGCAGTGAGTCAGTCCCCATAGACTCTCATGTTAAACTTTCCAGCAGAAATAAACATGTTTACAGCTGATACAGAAACTGTTCTGCCCTTCATCACAGCTGTGGGGGGGGGGTTCACTAACTCACCTGTTTAAACTGGATTAAAGTTAAAGTTTGCATTATAGATCTTAAAAAGCAGACCTGTGAGGTATATACACTCTGGACACCTTCTGCACTGTGATGTTTCAGGACCACAAAGACCCAAACAAACAGATTCAAAAGCAGTTTTTATCCAACAGTTATAACTGTACTAAATGCTGCCTAAACTGTACAGTTTTAGATGGCAATGAAGGATGTGTAATATGATGGTACTTTCCTTCTCAGATAAATCGAGAGCAGTCATTCTTGTTTCAGGAATGCAGAGTCTTTATCCAAGTGTTGGAATCAGACTAAAGCCTGGCCACCCTTGTTAGACACCCTTAGGAAGCTAATGGCTACATGATCATAGAAACTCAGTTTGCATCCACTAGCTCCTCTTCAGCTTGGAGAACTCTGTGAGGCCGCCGCCGCATCGACGCTTAACGAGTTTAATCACCTAATTATTCACGAGCTTCATCTAAAAAGGTAACTGCAAAAGAGTAACATCAGGAACCACACCAGATTTATTTAATCATTAGAGGGCTACATTGATCAGGTATGTAAGCAAAAGGTTGCTGGTTCAGTTCCGGTTGGAGACACAAATCCCCTTCAGGTTGCATCAGGAAGAGTAAAACCTGATGTGGGACCCCTTGTGATTTTGGAAAAATGATGCGTTTCTGTGCCACCACCATTCAAGTAATCTTGGACGTGCATACAAAAATACTTAAACTTCACATATGGCATCACACAGGTGGTGAAAGACAGCAGGCTGTAACTGGCCACAGCCTCTGAAGTCAAAGCAATAATTTATGACTGTATAAGAACTGAATCTGATGCAGGTATCAAATTATCAGACAGAAATGCTGCAAAACTGTGGAAATAAAACATGTTGATTAATGATGTAAATATGAGGACTGGTTTATTCTTCAGAGAGACTCCCTCTCTGCCTCCAGACGACCAGTTTGTTTTACTCAGTCAAGCAGAAATACCATCAAAACTGCACAGCAAACATAATGATGTCCTTTTGTTTGGTTTAGTCCTTCCTCTCTCTCTTTGTGTGTGTGTGTGTGTGTGTGTGTGTGTGTGTGTGTCAGTTGGTCGGTCAGGTTCTGCCTGCAAGCAACCAACAGGAAGTGGGACAAGAGAGGAAAGGAAGGAGAAAGCAGAGGACGGCAGAAACAGAGAGGCTGCATGAAGTGAGCCAAAAAAAAAAAAAAAAAATCAGATCCTCCATTCTTCAGCAGAATGGTGCAAAATAAATAATTAGATGGTGTAAAGTTGTGTGTTGTAGACAGCGGTACGTGTTTCATGTCTTTAATGGTAAAGCCAGCCTGAGAGCTCGAGGTGAGTCCAGAGTGAGAAACGCGCTGCCTGCACTCAGTCACAGCTTCTGTAACGTTGTGATGTCACAACTAGGGATGCGCCGATCCGATATTCAGTATCGGTATCGGTCCGATCCTGGCCTAAATTACTGGATCGGATATCGTAAAGAAATAAAAAATGTAAACGATCCGACCCACATTTTAGCTGCATTACACTTTTCGGTCGTTGTCTTCTTCTTGTGGGTCTGCGGTTGCACAAACCAGCTTAGAGCTGCATTACCGCCACCTACTGGAATGGAGTGGGGATCAGGAGTTATGGGCTCGACCAGGGGTGAAAGTAGTTTTAAATTCTTGCCGGTACTATGACACACACATACATACATATATATATATATATATAT
>JASGAU010410795.1:0-27439 GCA_030220045.1 Australoheros facetus | reverse complement strand
AAACTATCCAGTTATGATGCTTAACTTTAATTTCAGGAGTTTATCACAGGAGCACTTCCACCCTTCGTTGGTCTGTGTAGGAGACTGGTGGGAAAATAAAGTTTAAGTTTTATGTAGATTGATTCATTCATCAACCAAACTTAAATTAATATTTATCATGTTAAATATTGAAATGTGATTAAAATGCGATCAATCTCGATTAATTAATTACAAAGCTTCTAATTAATTCGATTAATTTTTTTAATCGAGTCCCACCCCTAGAAAAAATATGAATTTATGTGTCAAAGGAAACGGAGGAAAACCAAACACCAAAAGAGGCCTGTGAGAAAAAAGAAACTAAAGGCAGAAGGAGAGCTGCAGCCTGTGAGCTCCACACAAACCATCCATCCATCCATCCATCCATCCATCCATCCTCTTCTGCTTATCCTGTTCCAGGCCGGGGGTCCACACAAACTAAAGCTCGTACACTCAGGTCAAAGTTTATCTGGTCCAAATGAGGCTCTGATGTGATAAAAGCTTTAACGAGTTTGCAGCGGTTTAATGTGAAGACTACAGAGCACCGCAAACAGCTGCTGTCCACACTGAAGGAGCAGGAAACGGCCCTTTAACTGAGGAAATAACTGAGCTCATAATCCAGATAATAACTGAAGCAGCTGTGCTTCAACCGTCCCACAGTGGGTCTCGTACCTGTGAGATGGAGCCCAGAGACTTCCATGCATCCCACTTGGCCTTGTTGACAAAGTCCAGCATTCCTGGTTTGGGAGTGTTGCAGGGACCCTGAGTGGCCTGGGTGAGGAGTGAGATGAGAAGAGAAATGAGGAGAAAGAGGAAGAGGAGCAGGGTTAAATTAGTAACACAAAGGTCACACAGGAGTCCTCCATAAACCCACACAGGTCGTGTGAACAAAGTGACTGAACTCAGGGAGGATTAAAGAGCAGAAAACCTTCAGTTCAGCTCTGAGGACAGGATGCTGGGATGTGCATGGAAAACAAGCTTCTTTGTAATACAGCCCGGAACGCTCTCACATCTGAATGGAAGCAGAATTTTAGAAGGATTCCCAAATATCTACAACTAAGAAGAAACTTTTAAAGAAGCTTTTACAGAAGATGACGGAGAATGTTTGACAAAACTGGATTAACCAATAAAAAGCTTCAAGAAGGTCCAGAACACCAAAGCTCTAAAGAAACAGGGCTGGCATTTTAAACTGAACGTGTGGAACCTGTGGAACGTGTGGAACGTGTGGGAGGAACTCGCACCTGCTTGAAGAGGGCGTAGATCTTCAGTTTGACCTCGTTGCCCGGGTCTTTCTTCAGCGTCGACAGTTTGTTCTTCGCCTGCTCAAACTGCTCCACCGTCGCGCCTGAAAACACGCAATGACATCATCACAGATAACCATTAATGACATCATCGATAACTGTCTGTGTGCCGTCACCTCACGAGGGTTTGAAATGAGGCTGAAACGTGTCGGTCTCACACAGGCTGGAGGAGCGCTGGCTGGATGTCTGAACATGATGGAGCTGGTGGCAGACACTCACCCATCATGGGAGACGCTGCAGTGTGGAACCTCAGACTGGGAATGGTGGATCTGACCAAGCTGGTGCGGACCCTCAGACTGGGACTGATGGATGTGACGGAGCTAGAGACACGGATGGAGACGTTCAGTGTTTACAGCTCTGACTCACCTGGCTGCACCTGACTCTCAGGGAAACCCCCTAAATTCAACCGTCCCCCAGACAGGAGCAGAGCGAAGGGCTGAGGAGGAACACCATCATGGTTTCTTCATCTTTAGTTAAATATGAAACCAGGTCAGAGGTCAGCAGGCTGCGAGTCATGCTTCATCTCAGTCTGCCTGCACTCTGACCTTTCACCTGTGAACCGTTCAATGAGAGAATGACCCGAGGATGAAGCTCAGCCTCATCATCAGGTCATCTCCGTGGATCTGGAGCAAAGGTCGCGGCTGCCTGCAGCTAGCACAGCGGTTAATAATGGAGCATTTCCTGTGCTCGGACCGTGAGCAGCTCTGTGAGCTTTTCCTCACTATCAATGCTTACAATGGTGCATGTGCAGTACACCCAGAAATGGAGCCGCAGTAATAAAAGTGCAGGAATATCTGCCTTAGACCGCAGGAGGCAAACAGGAGAGACGTTTTCTTCAGGAGCAAAAGTGGATCAGTGAACTCAGCACACAGCAGGACAGCAGACTGAGCACTAGAAACACGTTTGCAGTTTTCGAGCTTTTAAAAGTAGCTGCGGGGGGTGGGGGGGCAGTGGCTGGACGATCATGTGTGCTGCAGAAGGCGTACGCCTTCCTGGACACACCAAACACCACAGTCTGCATCATGTTCTGCCACTTCTCCAGCACATTCAACACCATCCAGCCCAGCCTGCTCACACCCAAGTTGGAGGACATGCTGGTGGACGCCCCCATGGCTGCATGGATGACCACCTGAGGGGCGGTCTGTAAGATTACAGAGCTGTGTGTCAAAATGTCTTATCAGCAACATGGAAGGCCCCCAGGGAACCGTACTGTCCCCATTTCTCTTCACCACACTTCACCGCAGACTTCACGTACTGCACTGAGTCGTGTTGTTCTTGGGTGGCACGGCCGCTGTGTAGTGGGTGGACAGGAGGACCAATACAGGAGCTGGCAGATCAGTTTGTTAAGTGTTGTGGGGAGAACCAGCTGCAGCTAAATGTGGAGAAGATGAAAGAAATGGTGGTGGACTTCAGAAAGAAGAAGCCACCACTCTTACCTGTCTGTATCTGAGGGACTGCTGTGGAGACCGTGTCAGCTATAAATACCTAGGGGTACGGGTATGCCCACACAGACACAGTATACATGATGGGTCTGAGTCACCTTTACTTCCTGAGAAGGCTCAGATCATTTAAGGTCTCCATTAAGATGCTCCAGATGTTCTAGGAGTCTTTTCTGCTGTGGTGTTTGGGGGTGGAGGCACCAACAGATTAAACAAACTGATCAGGAGGGCGAGTCTGCTGTTGGCTCTGGAGGTGCAGGCTGAGGACAGAATGCTGACAAAACTGAAAGCCATCATGCCTCTCACCCCTTCACAGCACAGCAGACCATCCTAAAGGTAAATTCAGGAATGGATCCTTAACTCTGCTGCTCAAAGAAACGATACAGGAAATCATTCCTGCCCAGTGCAATAAGACTCTAACTAACTCATCACGTCCCAGACATACAGTTTTCTTCTGTTATTCATTTTTATATTTTTGTTATATGTTTATTTATTCTTTATTATTCCTATTTATAGTGCCATCCTTGTGTAGTTTTAACCATCATCTCTACTTTCTATAAATTGCTACTACACAAGTTAACTTCCCCTAGTGGGATCAAATAAGGCTGTTATCTGTGTCGGTTTCACAGAACACGATGTGGCGATAACCAATCAGGCCAGCAGGTGTCACTGTGGAGATGTGTTTCACACTGTTTAAAAACTTCGACACAATTCCGACACAAATGCTTTGAACGCTTCAGTGTTTCACAGAAGCACCGTGAACCTCGTTTTTCCCGGTTTGCCCATCTCTAGTGAGCAGATTCCCCTGACACTCAGCGCTAGCAGCCGTGCTATCAGTTAGCCTCCTGCAAGATTTCTCTCGCCTAGCATCGTTAGCATCTAAACCACAAACACCAGCACTGTTTCCCGATGATACCTTCTTAGTGCAGCAAAGCGCCAGGCAGCGGAACACCTCAGAGCGACGCTCTCCATGGAAGCGCAGATCTGGAGGTCCGGAGGACGGGCGGAAGTGGTGAAAGGTTAAGGAGCTAAGCAGCGACTAACTTGTTTACAGGGCTGCGCCCGCCCACTCGGTCCTCTCCGACTCTGCCATTGGTTGAAGCGAAGCGTCTCAAATATGACATACCCAATGATCGGAGGCTTTGAGAACGAGTGTCTGTTTTTAACCACTCGAAATGCACGCTTCAGACGATGGCCCGCCCCTGAGCGTCTGCGGGGCCAATCGGCGTGGTCAGCCCATCAACGCTGCTGCGTACGGGCGGCTCCGGGCAGAGAGGATGCGGAGGCTCTGACGTTGTGTCCGCGGTCTGCATGCTGAAATCAGACCATGCCGCAGCCAAAATCTCGGAAGATTGCCGTGCTGGGCTACAGATCAGTGGGTAAGTCCTCTCCGTCTTCCTACCTGCCGGAAATAACCAGCGATTCATGCCACGCGGCCACGCTGCTGCTGTCAGTGGACCTGCGGGAAGATTTGGACACTCTGTCCTCTTCCGCAGCACCTGGAGCCAGAGAGCTGCTGCAGCTCCACAGATCCCGCCTGTAACATCTAAAACAGCTTCATCCTCACCCTCAGCATCTTTATCTTCACCATCCTCACCCTCAGCATCCTTACCCTCAGCATCTTCACCCTCAGCATCTTTACCCTCAGCTTCTTTATCTTCACCATCCTCACCCTCAGCTTCCTCACCCTCAGCATCTTTACCCTCAGCTTCTTTATCTTCACCATCCTCACCCTCAGCTTTCTCACCCTCAGTATCCTCAGTTGGTTTCAGGCGGGGATTGGGTCTCTGACAGCCAATCAGATGCTGAGACAGGTGTGGTCCTGATGCTGCAAGCATTCCAACAGGTGAATGCTTGCAGCATGTGCAAGATCATTAAATTATTTAATTTTTCTCAGTGAATAATAAACAATACAATAAATCCCAGGATCTTTTTCTTGGATGGTCTGTGGAAGTGCACAATAGCCATATTGTTGGTCAGATAACTGCATTAAAAATGCTCCAACAGCACAAACACAGTCCAGAGGTCCAGATCAGGGACTTCCATAAACTGTGAAACCCAGATCTGCAGGTTTGGGTTCGTCTCTCAGCTCTTGCGTGGTCTGATCGTGCAGGACCTCCTGCTCAGCTCTCCGATGACTTCATGGTCTCGGATTTCAGGTCTGACTGAATAAAACACGAATTTGGAAATTGTGATCCGATCCCTCGTTTTCTTACCTGCTTGTCGAACTGCTGGAGCTCAGCTGTGTCTTCATCTAACTGAGCTACAGATATGAGCAGAGCAGCGTCTGAGGCTCTTGTTATTGTGTGTACAGTGCACTGTGTGTACACTGTGTGTGTGTGTGTGTTTCAGGGAAGTCTTCTCTCACCATCCAGTTTGTGGAGGGCCAGTTTGTGGACTCGTACGACCCCACCATAGAGAACAGTGAGTCCGACCATCCTGTCACAGTTTCAGTGTTTGTGTTACATCACACGTCTCTAACGTCACGACTCTGCCTCAGCGTTTACAAAGACGATGACGGTGAACGGTCAGGAGTACAACCTGCAGCTGGTGGACACAGCCGGTCAGGTGAGGTCGTTGTCAGGTAACCCCCATGTGAACGTCAGCTCCTCACGCTGGAACAATGTGTGTCCCTTTGTGTGTACCTGTGTGTGTTGCAGGACGAGTACTCCATCTTTCCTCAGAGTTACACCATCGATGTCAACGGTTACATCCTCATCTACTCTGTAACGTCCTATAAAAGGTGAGGATGCACCGCCTCCTCTGTGCTTACTGTTAGCAAAGGTAGACCTCATTAAACCAGCAGCCTCCTCAGTGCTAGATCTCAGCCAGCTGACAGAACTGCTGCACTTTACTGTACGACTTCCTCTAAAACTGATGTTTGAAATCAAAGGGCAGGGCAAAGGTGATGGACGAGGAAAAAACGTGAGGGACTGGATGGAGAGCTGACTGTGAGAACAATCTGACAAACAGGAAGAGCTACATAGGTTAACAGGTGTGACAGGTTACACACAGGTGAGGCTGATGAGGGCCAGGGTGGAGCTTACAGAGACAGGAAGTGAAACTGATCACAGGAAACTGAACAACCAAAATCCAGCACGCTCGTTCGTGTGCATCTGACACCCCCACAGGTAAGCTTACAGGTGTGCTGAGCTGTTCTTCTTCATGGAAACACTGCTTTGATCTTCTGTGTCTCTGCAGTTTTGAGGTGGTCAGAGTGATCCACGAGAAGCTGCTGGACATGGTGGGAAACGTGCAGTAAGTACACACACACACACACACACACACACACTGAACCCTAAACTCAGTCTGCACCCTTAATCAGGCCTCTGAAAGCCTCCCAAAGTGAGCAGCAGCTCACTTTGTTGCAGTGTTGTGTATCAGTAACGTTGCCTCCTCCTGTCAGACCGAGCTCAGGGATTAACGGGCGTCCTCTCTCTGTCTCCCTCCAGAGTACCGATCATTTTAGTGGGGAACAAGAAGGACTTGCACATGGAGAGGTAAGGCGCCTTATCTCGCTGCAGCAGGCTTTACATAATTAATGAGTTTTAAAGGTTTTCAGAGCAAAAGGCGGCGCCGTGTTTTTAGCTCTGAAAGGTCACAGCTGTTTGTGAGAGAGGGCAGGAAACACTGTGACACTCATCACTGGAGTGAGTCCTTCAAACCCAGATTAGTTCATCTGGGCCTGCAGACTCTCACTGTTTTCACTGCTGCAGAAAAGACGTGATCACAGCCTTCAGCAAGGCAGCGTTAATGCTGAAAACAACCCACAATGCAACACTGTCTGTAGGAAACATGACAACAGGGATACGTGCACACTCCTAACAATAACACTCTCTAACACAATCTGAGCGCATAATAACAGATTCAGTCCACCTCTGCATGGAGGCAGCGTCAGGGCGATGCAGCGTTTAACTGCACGTCCTGGATTAACCACCGGAAGCAAAGGCTGATGTCTAATTGTCTTCTGGAGAAGGGTCATGTGATCAGAGCTGATGAGTCCCAATCAGGCAGGAAAAAAGCCTTTTCTGTCCGGACTGAAGCACAATCCCAGTTTTCAGACTGGAACCGGGTCCACGGTGTTCTCAAAGGCTCTGAAAGGCTAAAAGTTGTCTGGACTCAAAGCAACAAAGTGCTCTCACATGCCTGCAGCCACTGAAATAACTCACTTTTTCAAACCACGTTTCCAGAAAAATATCCTGTCATATTCATACTGATATAATACTCTGAACACAGACTTCCTGCATCACAGCAGGCTAACCTGAGGCGCTAATCCCAGCCTTTAATCATCCTGAGCCAAACACCAAAACCACGTCTGAGCCGAGCATCGACCTCTGCTGGGAAACACTGAAGCACCCGAGGTGCAGTTCCTCTAATGTCCGCTTGAGGCGCCAACAGTGAGTCAGTGCTAAAATGTCAGCTGACTGGAGTCCCTGAACTGGACCTCTGCACCATGTGCTGCTGTTTAATGCAGTTATTTGACCAATAATATGGCTGCTGCGCGCTTCGACTAACAGACTGTCCAAGAAGGCGGAGCTCCAGTTTGGCTGAAATTAAATTCTGGGATTTTGATTGGCTCTTACTGATTAACAGTTATCTGTGTGTGTGTGTGTGATGCTCCCACACAGTCTGTGGATGCACTTAAGGTCACTTCTTGCTCCAAAGTTCAAGCTTCAAAATGTCCTCACTGTGGTGGTTTCACACTGGAAACTGTCCACACAGGCATAGAAAGGCAAGCACACACACACACACACACTGCGGCAGTTTAACGTTTGCCTCTGATTGGACTGCAGCTCCCATTACTGACCCAGTGTGTGTGCAGTATCTCTGCAGCTTCTCTGATCCAATTACAGCTGCGAGAAAAAGCTTTTACAGCAGAAAGGTGAAGCCGGGTGGACACGAGGAGGAGCTGAGGAGGAACGAGGGAGGCGAAAACAGCAGAGGAGCAGGGTACATGAGCGAAAGGCTGCAAAGGAAGAGAAATAAATCACAGCAGTGAAGAGAGAAAAGACGAGAAACACGTTTTATGTAGTGGTGAAAGAAGCAGATGATGCAGTGAAAACAGCTCAAATATGCAGAAGAAGAAAACCGACTGTAGACGGAAAAGACCCAAGAGAACGAGTTTAATAGTCCAACAGAGAAAAGGCCTCGTTTTAAAAACGTCTTTAATCAGAATCATAAAAAACGTCTCAGTGACATCACAAAAAGAGGCCTGTGTGAGAAAGTCTCATCTAAAAATGAAACATCTGCAGTGATGGAGGCTGTGAATGTTAGAAAAAAGAGTGTGTGTGTGTGTGTGTGTGTGTGTGTGTGTGTGTGTGTGTGTGTGTGTGTGTTCCTTCGTCTGTGACTGAGGTGAAACATAGAGGCTTGAAGACTTGTGTTGTTGTTGTGTTGTTGCTGTGCAGAGTGATCAGCTTCGAGGAGGGGAAAGCTCTGGCCGAGTCGTGGAACGCCGCCTTCCTCGAGTCTTCAGCCAAAGAAAACCAGGTGAGGACAAAGAAAGGTGACCTGTGAGGTCACCGCCTGCTCGTCTGACCCCTTTTCCCCGCTGCCTCCTTGCAGACGGCCGTGGAGGTGTTCAGGAGGATGATCCTGGAGGTGGAGAAGATGGAGGCCGGACAGCCGCAGGGTCGGACGCCCTGCTCTGTGATGTAGCTCCTAATACCCGCCACACCGACCGACCCCATCACTGTCCACCGCGGGCAGAAGCGACCCGTTAGCATTAGCCTCCATGTTCGATTCCTCAGACGCGTCCCACCAGGCTCCATCAGAGCTCCTGATCCTGAGAGCTCCGCCCCCGTTGGGTGACAGCAGGGTGGGCAGGAAGCCTCAGGATCGCCTCCTGCTGACTCTGTGCAGGTGATTCCCAGCTGAACTGTGAACTGTAGACTTCCAGAACATCTGCACAGAGCCGGGAGGAAGTCTGGGACTGAAAGGTGCTCCTTCATGAAAACACGCGTCCGCACTTTAAGAAAGCAGATTTTATTAAATACAGTTATTGAGCATTACTGTTTAACTTTCAGTAGGACTGAAGATTTGTTAAAGCATGAATTCTTCCTCAGAGTGGATGATTTATTTTCAGAACACAGATTTCCTGCTGGCTTTGTAGCCTGAATAAAGTGAGAGAGCAGAGAAAGGATGCATGGCTGCGTTTGATCCACATCCTGTTTGTCCTCTCCGTGACACTGAAGCTGCTGCCTGAACTCCTCTCACCTGACCCCTCTTCTATATTAAAAAATTCTTTTTATATGTAACAAAGAACTGTTTATGTTTTTATGATTGTTCCCATTAAAGTTGTGTTCTATTGTTTGGCTAAAAGTCTGCTCCATGTGTCTTTACTGAGGCTGAGGTAGTAAATATCAAACTGACTGTAAATGATGCAGGGTTACCTGACAGGTGTTTAGTTTGAGAACATTTTCACTAAATATTAAAAGAACTTATCAGTACCAGACTCACAGTCTAAAGATGTCTAAGCTGCTGCCCCTCAGGACAGAGAAATCCAGCAGGTTCACATGTGAGATCCTTGAAATGGCAACTTTTGCTGATCTGTTTGTTGATCATCTGGTCCATTAATGGAGTTTTAGTTGCAGGTCTGCTGTGGTTATTCTCATAGTGCTGGGACTGGTGTGACCAGCAGAGGGCAGCCTCAGTCCAGGAGTCAGCAGCTTCAGGCCTGAAGGCCACAATCACTTCAAGGCTACAGCTGCAGTTCATCAACACGCTTTATTCCAACAGAAAAGACGTCTGTTCATCTACAGTTTGGTCCACAGGAAAGTTCATGTCTCTGTAAAGTGGAGTTGTTCAGGTCATAGCTGTACAAGAAGGCCACCACAGCAGCTCCCAGCAGCCAGTTTCACAGGATGAATGTGAGTATGATTATTTTTATTCAGCAGTGCTGAATAAAAAGCGTCCTGTGTAAAAGCAGAGGATCTTTGATTTTATTCTTGTTCCCTGGAGGCCAGAAGAACCTGAATATCTCCACTGAGCTTGGTGGAAACTACAAACAGTAAAAGATGTGATGAAGTGTTTACCCTGCTGCTGTGAACTCAGACAAAAACCAGCTGTGTGGTTTTTCAGAAACCTCCTCTGATCGGCCCACCTGTGTCAGGTGAGAGCATGCAGGGTAAATAAAACTCAAACATAAGGTAGACAGACGAGTCTCACAGCCACACAGGTGAGGGCGGGGCGGGGAAACCTGCCAACCATCGGGAGACCAGGGGTAACAATAAAGTCAAGGCACAGGAGAGATGCTGGGAACCAAAATAAAACAGGAAGTGGAAATACAGAGGAGGAAAAAACACCAGAAAGAAGAACCAGTACAACAAAAGTCAGCCGCCTCCTCTGCTGTGCTGAAACTCTCCTGTACAGCTCCAAACAAACAGATATTTAATGTCGCTGACGACTTTCTTTCAGCTGCTCGGGTTCAGTCTGTTTGGGCTCCGAGTGATGCCGAGGTTTCTGCAGCAGACGGACAGACGGACGTGGTTCTGCTCAGGGTAAAAGGAACGTAACACGCTTCACTTTAAAAACATGAGTAGAAACAGTAGAAGGTTTAACATTTCATGATTTACTCATTTTTCCTGGTTAAAGCTCTTACAGCAGTATCTGAGAGCAGTCACAGCTTCCTGCACCGTATGCTCACATTTCTAAAACTCACAGCTGTGTCAGTGCAGGACTCCTCTCAGTAATGCAGAGTACTTTTATGAGTACTTTTACTGCAGTGAGGGATGGGAGTACTTCCGCCTGGGCCCTCTGACTGCAGCCTGTTTGTCTCGCTGTAGAAACGTGGCATGTGCAAGATCATTGAGCTGCAAAGCTGCAGCCAAGCACTTTCTATTGAGCCCACACACACACACACACACACACACACACACACACACACACACACACACACACACACACACAGCAAAATCAGCAGACAGGTCAGGATGAAGGGAAAGCGCAGAGGCAGCAGAAACCTTTAAAGCTCACTCTTTTGTCCGAGCAGCCCGGCCCTCAGCCCGCCCCCCCCTCGCTCACCCCCCTGCCGTATATATTGGGGTGTCCAACTTTTTCTCTGTGACACTGTGTGTGTGGTTGTGGGCCAGGTTGGACGACATCCAGTGGGCAAAAATGTCGCAGTACTCCGGAAAGGTGAGCCCACAGACTGATGTGGATCATTTTAACTTTTCTTTCTGCTGTTCTGTAGATGAAGCTGAAATGTAACACGTGTTCTCCTTCAAATGTCTCGATCTTTGAATGTTAGGTGTGAAGTTCTCCAAACGCAGTAGCAGCAGGTTTTAAAGACACAAAAACAACACAAATAAATGACAATAAATCATCATTTCCACTTTATTCTCAACTCAAAGTTTCACTTCTGAGTGAAACAGTTTGTTGGTTAAAGTTTGGTGTTTGGTTTTTAAAGCTTTCACTTTGTGCTCACCTGAAGTAAACTGGAGGACGTCGTGGCTGTAATAAAACCAATGAACAGATTTTTAGGTAGAGTTCACTCTGCTGGATTTACTTCCTCTCCTCTTAAACATCCTCTGAGCCGAGGCTCAGCTTAGAGCTGAGTAAAAGTACTTAGTTACTTCCCAGCACTGGCTCAGAAATGTAACTTATTTAACACAACTGAGGAAGGACGGACACGAAGGAATCCTAAACTCAGCGAGCTCGAGCGGAAACATTTCTGTGAGGTGAACTTCAAACACCGAAACCCTTTAAACCGTCCAGAGGCTACGAGAACATTTCAGACAGGAACTTTCTGCTGTGCTTGATGTATAATTTGAATTAACATTTTACTGAACGTGAAGACGTCCAGCTCAGTGTCTGTGTTTGCTCTGCAGATTACTTTTTATGAGGGGAAGTGCTTCACAGGCAGGAAGCTGGAGGTCAGAGGTGACTGTGATAACTTCCAGGACCGCGGCTTCATGAACAGGTAACTTAGTTCTGCTTTTATCGCCTGAACCTGAACGTGAGTCAGAGCAGCTGCAGACATTTAATCATACCGTCAGTCTTTGATTGATCAGCTGATCGAAAGAAATTTAACAACTGTTTTAATTCAGCTACATATTTTCATCTGACAGCACTCTGTGCCACAAGATGGCGCTGTGTGTCAGTGTATTTACCCAGGTGAGTCATGATGAGCAGATTATTGTGCAGGGGTAGTCTGGGAAAAAGCAAAGTGTCAGGAGGAAAGGGGGTGGGGCTAAAAAGCTTAAAGCAGCACAGCAGCACACGTGGAAACACCTCAGCGGAGAATGCTGCCCCCTGGTGGTGAAAGCTTCATTAAGCATGCAGAGAGGAATTACAGATCGCACCTTTAACTGTTTCTCTCACTTTGCAAAAAAGAACTTTTCTGCTTTTAGCTCCTGAAATTCAAGCATCATTTACTTTTTTTTTAATGATATTTTTGTAGGATGTTTTTGAAGGACAGACATTCAGCCTCATGCCGTTCCCCATAACAGGAGAGCATGAGGCTGATGACATCATTATGGTCAGGATGAACAGGTGTAAGTGCCTCCTTTTTACCTGATGAGTTTGCTGGAGTGCTGCAGCTGATTGTGCTGGAAAGATTTTAAAAAGTTCCCAACCCGGATCATTCCCGTCGTTTCCGTGTAAACGGTCAAACCTCCTTCTGTTTTCGCAGTAAATGTAACGACTGCATGAACACACACCTCTGGAGGGCAACATCTGGAGCCTCTGCTCTGTCTTTTCAGGGTGAACTCAATCCGTGTGGAGAGCGGAGCCTGGATCTGCTATGACCACCCCGACTTCAAGGGCCAGCAGTACATCCTGGAGCACGGCGAATACCCAGAATTCCAGAGGTGGAACTCCCACAATGATCACATGGGATCCTGCAAACCCATCCGCATGGTAAACACCTCTGATGGGGTTTCAGTTATTTAATGTCAAGGAGCCCAAATTTCCCCATGACGAACCCCTTAAACTCAAAAGAAGTGAATGTCTGGTTTTAATTATGTTCCTGGTCCTCAGAGGATGAACCTGGAGGAGTTTGTTAATCACTGAACATTTTCAGCAGCTGAAACGTGTCAAATATGTTTTTTCCTTTGTGTTAGTGAAAGACTGACTTAGCAAAACTAGAGTTTCTACCTGAAGTCTTTTCCTCCGTGGTGAACCTGCACAGCTGCTCCGTTGTTGTTGTCAGATTCTAACCTCCTCGCGTTCTCTGCTGCCCGTCTTCCTGTTCGTCTGTCCGTCAGCACGGCGAGCACTACCGCATCGAGCTGTTCGAGGGCTGTAACTTCTCCGGTCAGTGCGTGGAGATCTGCGACGACTGTCCCTTCCTGCAGAGCCGCGGCTTCTCCAAGAACTGCATCAACTCTGTGAAGGTCTACGGAGACGGAGCGTGAGTTGCTCATTCACCTCTCTGCTGGTTTCACTTTGAGAAGAACATCAAAGTATTCCAGCTGTTTTTAATGCTGATGTTCCTGCTCTCCACAGGATACAAACCAGAGAACTCTGGTAACCTTTTCTCTTTAGTGTTAGGACAAAATTCCAAACTTGCAAACAAAAATAAGTAAAGTGTAAACTAATGGTCAGCTGCAGGACATATTCCTGCTCCTCAGAGGATGACCCCACAGCTGTGTACAGCTGTTGGTTCATCAGTTTCTTTTGGTTCAATTTGAAAGTAGCTCAACAATTATTTCCAGCAGAACTGTTGTTCTCATTCAGCCTCAACTCGGCTTTTGTGTTTAGTGCTAATATTAGCATGCTAAGAACCTAAGCTAAGATGTGTTAGCATTTTGCTAAAAGCTAATCTGCTAGCGTGACCACACTGCCCTACATTAAATACAGAGTGTGCTTTTTTTTTAAAGAGCAGAGTCTAAAGATATTCAAACAGCACGATAAGAAGAAGCATCTTCTGACAGGTTTGTAGGTCCTCGCTCTAACTCCGCCTCTCTTCCTTCCTTTCTCCGCCTCCAGCTGGGTGATGTACGAGGAGCCAAACTTCCGTGGCCGCATGTATATCGTGGAGCGTGGAGACTACTGCAGCCATAACGAGTGGCAGGCCCAGAACCCCAACATCCAGTCCATCCGCAGAATCGTCAACTACTTCTAAACCCCCCTGACCTCCGACCCCGGATCGGTTCCCCTCACCTGTGACTGTAATCATGTACGATAAATAAACTCCGACTAAAATAAGGAAACAGGTTTTTTATCAAACACTGTGTGTGTGTTGATTTGTGTGGTCACACTTCACTGAAGCTGGCACACAATCAGGTTTTTATTCCTGCTGTAACAATAAAAACTATCATCTGAGACTGAGTTCTTTTATGAATGAGTCACAGTGTGAACGCAGAGAATAACGAGCAGATCCTCGCTGTCAGATCAGCGCACAGTTCAGACCTTTGAGCCGACACACTGAGTGCAGTTTGATGCCCACTTTATGTTTAAAGTATAATAGAAAATCTGAAGGAATACTTTGGTCTGCAACTATCTGTTAAGTACCTGAAGTTATTGATACTGGCTCTAAGAGTAATTCCTTGTAAATGTCGATGAAGTTAGTTTTCAGCCTTGTGTGTGGGAGCGTGTAATTAAAGAAGTATTATACAAATACTGGGCTATTTGGGTGGATTACGAGCTTGGGGAGAAGAAAAAAGGTGCAGCTTAAATGTTCTGGACTATGTGACATTACAGTCTGCCTCCTCTGCACTCTGAACCACGCTCCTTCAGGTCTGAACGTTTCCAGGTTTGCTCTCAGATTTCTTTCCTCTTCTCTTATATGTGCTAACGAAGCCTGCAGATTATTGTCTCAGCAGGGGGGTTTCTCTCTGCTTCACCGTCTCATAGATGCATGCCTCTTTCTCCCACTCACAGCAGTATGGTTTCTCTCCAGTGAATCCTTTCCTGCACAGCTTTCCTTTATTAATGAGCTGTTTTTAACACCATTAAGCCACGAACATCACGTCAGCACAGCTTTCCTCTGAGCTCAGAGAAGAACCGGCGCCTTCGATTTTCTGTCACAGGTTTGCTCCGAGGTTCCGTCCATGTTTCTGGGACCTTCTGCAGGTTCTCTGAGGCCTTTGTGAGAGTTGGTAGAGCTGCATGAATCTGATCCTGCAGTGAAAGGAGGTGTAGCAGCTTCACTGAAGCACACTGTGACACTAAGTAAAGCTACACCAGCACTTTAAATACAGACGCTCAGCATCGGTTTGATTTAAGACTTGATTAAAGCTAACGAGGCCAATTTGGACCTTGATTGTTTCTAGTTTGGTGTGTAAATGGACCACTTCTTATTTAGCATTTTTCTACTCTCGCTGAGCACTCAAAGAGCTTTATACAACATGTCTGACATATACAACATCCCCAGCAGTTGCATTGAAGAGCAAGTCAGGATTCAGTATCTTGCCCAAGGATACTTTGGCATGCAGACTGGAGCAGCCAGGAATCAAACCAACAACCATCCAATTAGTAGATGACCTGCTCTGCCTCCTAAGCCATCCCAATTTATGTGGATTGAATTTCTTCATCTTTTCTTTTGATAATGATTTAAGAGTTTCATATTTGATGAACTCACAGAAGAATGAGTCGTGGTAAACTTATATGAGGCTGATTTATTCAGAAATTACATGAATAACAATAAAGATGATGATGATACCAAGACAAATTTTTTGCTTATTAGCCACAGAGCTGGAGGTCCTTCCAGCGGAGGCCGCAGTCGATGGAGTTTCAGGATGCTTCAGCATGTGAACAGGATACGGCAATTTCAGATGCAAACAAAAGCTCAACAAATGTGTTCCAAACTGTCCGTTCAGAAAGACTGACAGACACTCACACCATCAGTAACAAACTGGACTTTGGGAGGACACCGGAGTACCCAGAGAGCACAAGCTCCACAAACGGCTGGTGGATTCTAACCCAGGACGCTCTGCTGTGAGGCCACAGTGCTAACCACTGCACCACCACGGTGGTGATTAATGATGTGGAAATTTAAGGTTTTTTTTATTATTGTTAACTGCTTTTTGTTTAAACAGGACCCATCGGGCTTTGTGGCCCTCACTGGCTTTACAAAGTGCCCAAAGAAGAAAGTGTGATGAGTTTAAATCATAGGAACACAAGTGCTGCTGCAGCTGTAAACACTCCCAAACTGAAGGAGCATTTCCTGTGACTCAGGTCACAGCTGGACCAGGGCAGTGTGGGATCCATACTAAACAAATTCCACCTTCACACTGGCCAGATGTTGGAAAACAGCTGTGCACATGCAGCAGGAGGCAAAAGCTTATTTTTCACTGCTGCACTGAAGATTTGGGTTCCTCCACCTCCCAAATCCCATGCTACACCTCCACTCATCACTAATCAACTTTAAACTCTTTTCTTCTGACTTTGTGGTTTTCTTGTTTTCAGAACAACAAACTGGGAGAAAAGCTTCATTTTGTCTTTATTGGTTCCATCAGAACAAAAGAATCAACAGAAAATCTCCTCAGATCACACGCTGAACAGCCCGCTCCGATTCAAAGAACTGATTCAAAGTACTGAAACTTGACTGATTCAAAGAACTGATTCAAAGAACTGAAACTCGACTGATTCAAAGAACTAATTCAAAGAACTGAAACTCGACTGATTAAAAGAACTGATTCAAAGAACTAAAACTTGACTCAGATTCAAAGAACTGAAACTTGACTGATTAAAAGAACTGATTCAAAGAACTAAAACTTGACTCAGATTCAAAGAACTGATTCAAAGAACTGAAACTTGACTGATTAAAAGAACTGATTCAAAGAACTGAAAACAAGACTTGGATCAAACCTCGTCACAAGCGCTGAATTCATGGATTAAACTGATCACACTGAGAGTCCTCGAGCTGCAAGAAGCTGAGTTATTGCTGAACAGATGGAGTCGTTACTCGCTCCACTTTGGCATATCGCTGAGCATCACACACACCAACCACCAGGACGTACGTGTGTGTGTCTTCATCGCATCATCCACACCCTCCACCCGGACCTGAGCGCGTCACACAGTATGGGCGGGCTCGCGGCACAGGTAGGCCTTTATGGCGGCGATGAGCTCGTTCTCCTCCTCCAGCGTCAGGTCCAGGTAGTCCTCCTCGTGGTGGGCGATGTCCTCCAGCACCTCGTTCACCAGCTCGCTGTCCTCTGCAGGTTCAGACACACAGTTCGTCTTTTAAAAAGCAGCTGTTTGTGTTATTTGAGTTTTTTCTTAATAAAAACTTTTTTCTATTTGTCTTCAAGCTCTTTCATTGATTCTATTGTAAACACTGGGGGTCTGTGTGACATCACGAGGAGCACAACTTATACTCCTGTCCTGTTTCCATGGTGACTGATGAAGATCAAACCTGCTCTGAATGCTGCGGGTGGTTCATCATCATCATCATCACTAAGCTTCAGAGCAAAGCTGAAGTTTACATCGTTTATGTTTACAGTGCTGTTACCTGGGGTACTGGAGGAGGTGCTGGGCTCCTCCGAGGAGGGGGAGGAAGAGGAGGAGGACGTGGAGGGCGGGGACAGCAGGTCCGGCGAGAGGACGCCCTGGTTGTCCAGGAGTAGCTGCGTCGCTGACTGAACGTCTCCACCTGTCAATCTGAGAGCCGCTTCAGCCGAGTCCCGCTCGAAACCCAAATACAGCAGCTGGAGGGACACAGACAGAACAGCTGGAGAAAAACAGCTGGAGGCAGAGAGAAAACCCCGCCCCCCAGTTTTCCTGCAGATGCTTGGTCTGGTTTAATGACCACGCCTCAGTTAGGTTTCAATATTAGGTGTGAGCACATACCTGCTCCACCTTCTCCGGACTGACCCCGCCCTCTGTGTTGTTATTGGTCGCCTGGGCCGCGTGACTGGAGTCCAGCAGGATCTGAGGACGACACAGAGGAGGAAAAGATGAGCTCGGTGAAAGCTCCACCTGTAAGACCTGCACCCAGAGGCGGGGTTACTGACGGCGTAGGCTCTGTCCACGTTCCCGTCAGCGTGGTGCAGGGCACGGGCGGCGTCGCTCCGGGAGAATCCGAGCTCTGCGAGGGCGGAGATGGCCTCCATCCTCGTCCTCCTCTTCTGCCTCTCCCTCTGCTTCAGCTCCTCTCGCTCCTGATCCAAACAGAGAACAAAAACTTTGAAATGTTCAAAGAGAACGACAACAAGAGCCGTGACACGGTGAGGTGAATTTCTCTGATTAATGAGAGAAAACACAGATCTCCTTCTGCGAACAGCTCCAAGCTTCTCTGAACGATTTGCTGATGCTTTTAAAGCCCGTCCGAGTCTCTCAGGTTAAATCAGGACCTCTCAGCTCTGCAGCCAGCAGATCAAACTCAGACACAAACTTTTCTTCTTAAAACACATTTTCACAAACTTAGTGTCTGTAATGACCTCAACGACGTCCCGTCAGGTGTGCGTTACCTGTCGGCAGGTGCTGATGTGGATGGCGGCCTCCTGCAGGTCCCCCCCACAGGCTCGGAGTCCCAGCCGAGCTTCTCTCTCGGTGAAGCCCAGAGCCATCAGCTGAGCCATCTTCTCTGAGTCCGGACTGAGGCGTGCGTACAGAGACTCCACCTGAAACACACAGCCGCTCAGTCCCTCTGAACTCTGACCACATCACACACAACGTTAACTTCTCAGCATTCACACAGGAAGAGCTGAGCTGCACCAAGGCCCAGGTTAAAACACAGAAGGATTATTTTGAACTGTAACTGATGCAGAGCTGCTCTGGGAGCTGAATCAGAGCACCGAGCCCGATCCCGACTCACTTTGGAGAGCAGCAGCCGGGCCTGAGGGTCGTTTCCTTCGATGTAGGAGAGGAGACTCTGGAGGAGGTACAGCCGGAGGAACAGCACCTCCTCTCTGCCCGTGTTGCCCTGGCAACACACACACACACACACACCATTAAATAATGTAAATAATGAACTAACATGTGGTTAGTTTTCAGCATGAATTATTCAGATAGGGCACTGTAACTCGTGGAGTTACAGTAAAAAGCCAGCTGATCAAAAGAACTTTGATCAGCTGACTCAGCCATGATACATCTTATCCAGCTGATCGCGGCTAGCAGGAAACCAGCGCGTCAGCGGCAATCGCCTCTCTCTCAGGTCCATCACCTGCACACATAAACTGAGAGGAGGTGGAGCTTTCTCCTCCATCAGCCCCGCCCTCTCACCATATTTTCACATTTTGGTTATTAACCCTTTAAAATTGAGCAGATTGTATTTTTTTTTTGTGCTTCTTTTATGCCTCCACCACTCTCTACACTGTATGTGTGTGTGTGTGTGTGTTCGTACCTTGATCATGAGCAGCCTCTCCTGCTGCGCTCCATAACAGCGCAGGAAACAGTCCTCGGCTCTCTGCAGGCGGCTCCGGCCGTCGTCCAGGCAGGACAGCGCCTCCAGGGCCCAGTAACACCACACGATGTCCAGCTGCAGCACGGCGTAGTTATCCACGGAGCTGAGCAGGGCCGAGCCACACTTACTGCACACACACACACACACACACACACACACACACACACACACACACACAGGAGTTTAACCCTTCATTAATGACATGCAGCAGCTGAATGTGCAGAAAAACCTCCTTCTTCTTCTTTAGAAACACTTTGGAACTTTATTCTGAAAGGCTGGTGCACACACAGTGACTTCCTGTCTCATAAATACAGTTTTAGTCAGATGTGAATGTTTAAAGTCTTTAATCATATGAATGGATGAAGTTTCACTGATCTCTGATGTAACGGTCTGATTCTGTCATGGCTGCTCTCAGATCAGTTTTTCCTGCTCATTTACAGAAACATCAGCTGACCTCCATCCTGTGACTCAGAGCCAATCAGCTCGCTCGTACCTGAACTGCTGGTCGGCCTGCAGCAGGTGACACAGCGCGTTATCGTACTGCTTCCTCTTCATCAGAGAGCGACCCTTCTCATGGAAACCCATGGCCAGGATCAGAGCCTGAACACACACACACACACACACACAAGGGTTACACAGGTGAGCTGCAGCGCCCCCTGCTGTGTGAGTCTCCATATGAAAAATGAGCTGCTCATGAACCAAAACCCTGGAAGGACAAACTGATCCCTGATTCAAAGCACACTCCACCTTCTTCTCCTTGTGGGGGATCTTCAGCGGGTTTCCCTTCTGGTCGGCGATCTCCAGGAATGGGGTGGTGTCCGGGTCCTCGCTGCCGTCTGACGGAGAGAACACATGACAGAACCCCGGCTTTAATCAATCCTGCTGGCTTAAAGAATCTGAATAAAGGTTGTTTTGAACCGTCCTCTGTGCCTCTGAGCAGCATTTCTAACATTAGCTTTGTTAGCTGCACCTCTCTCAGACAGGATCTGGAAGCCTTTCTGGGTCCTCTGGATGCTCTCCTCCTGGTTCCTCTTCTCCTCCTCCTCCTCCGTCAGCTGCTGCTTCAGCTCGGCGTCGCTGACCTTCAGCACCATCATCTTGCTGTGGTTCTTCACGCCCTGCTCGTCCAGACGCCGCTCTGACAGGAACACAGCACACATCAACACATCACGCTCTGCACTGAGAAGAAGACCTGACTGACTGCCGCTGCGTGCACTGACCTGCAGACAGAGTCCTCCCATTCAGGATCAGTTTGATGTTTCTGAGACCGTGCTCCTCTGCGATCCTGCAGCACACGCACACACAGACACACACAGTCTAAGTCTAAGCAGTGGAAATAACACACATCAGCCTGTGCTGTAGTGCAAGTACCTGTCCGCCACCTGCTGCACCGACACGTCCAGCCTCGTCTCCAGGTAGGTCTTCACCTTTGGATCCTGGAAACAAACAAAGCTGTGGTTATTTTTCTCTCCGTCACAGGACCGCAAAGCATTCTGGGTCATGTGATGATGCTGTGGTGTTAGGAGGGCCTAGCTACAGATATTTTTACTCCCCCTCTGCTGTTCTGGCTTTATCTTCTGTGGCTCAAGCTTCCTAACAACTAAAACAAAAGCTAAGGTGACAAAGAGCTGGGATCAAAGGTCAGACAGAGGAAAGCGGTAAGGTTCCTTCATCCTCCTTCGTTACCTTCTTGGTGTCCCGGGGCAGGAGCAGCTCCAGCGTCGCCACGTTCGTCTCCCTGAACGTTTGGTTTCCTTTGCCTCTCTTCACCGCCTGAGCTCGGATCGATTCCAGAGCGCCCCCTACCTCCGAAACAGGCAGGCACACCAGGGGGGCGTAGCGCTCCGCCAGCTCCTGATGTGGTAAAGAAGAAACAGCACTGAGCGCGCTCCAAACAGAGATGCTCGGTGGCTTTTAGCTGCATCCGTGTCCTGATTCTGAGTATTTTCAGAAATTAGTTCAACAAATAAAATTTAGTTCTTGTCTTTTCAATTTAATTTAACCCATTTATGCTGTTTTTAGTTTGACGTGCTTGAATTGTCTGGCTTTAAATGAAACACAGTAAAAAGCTTTAGCTCTAACAATAAAGAAAAACTCTAATTTACTCTTTAATGAAGGCTTTATTTGGCGGGGTTCGTATACGTGTATTTGTGTGAATCATTATTTGTTCAATAACATTTTAGGACTTGATTAAATTATCTCATTAACTTTATTTGATCTTCTGGCGGTGACAGCAGCGTCTGCCCCGCCCCCCTGCTGCTCTCACCTGCATGTGCTGCCGGCCCGGCTGCTGGTCCTGCTCGGTGTAGGGGGGGTTCCACAGCTGGATCTTCTCCTGCTTCAGGAGGTTCTTCAGCTTCGCCTCTGTGTTCTGCTCCGCCATCGACTCTGGAAGACATAAATCAGTAAAACGAGTCACACGGATCGACTCCAGGCTGGAACAAATCCACGAGGATCTGTATGAAAGCTAAAATCAGCTGAGAGGGCGGAGCTGGGACACACACAGAGGAGTCCCAGCTCCTCCAGGCTGGTTTCCACAGTCTTATTCTGGCTGCTCGCGTGTCCCTGCTGATGGTTAAGCTTGTAAAGTAAAAGCAGCCAAAGCTGAGGGTACGATTCTCACTGCTGGTGTGAAAGGTCCCGAGTTCAACTCCCAGATGAACCCTTGTTGTGACCCCTGCAGTTTGTTTGAGCCTTGTGACTGCAGAATGACTGACTCTGATGTCACAGCTGCTTACACTGCTGTCAGTAACACAACTTTATTTAAATGATGCTTTAGTCTGGTCTGAGGATGTCACCGCTGACTGAAGAAACGTCAGAGCTGCATGATGGGAAATGTAGGCTCCACACAGCAGCGCTATAAACAAACGAAAGGTCAAATGTTAAAGGTAACTCATCACCTAAAGCACCAACCTGCCAGGTGTCTCTTGCTGCCTGAGGAACCGGAAGCTGCTCCCAGCTGATCTCAAACACGAAGCTTAAACAGAGAAATGACGACAGCAGGCTGAGATCAGCACCAAGTGATCTGAATTCGAGCTAACATCTGCACACGGACAGGTCCGCGCGACCACAGCTGCTCGGAGAGGTACCTCACTGCCACGCGACGCGACGCGAAGAGCCTGTCGGTCTGAAGAGACGTGAAAGACCCGCGATAGCTCAGTGGAAACTGCTGTTGTTTACGTGAATCAGGCGTTTCTGGGAAGGAAGAGCCGAGGAGGGACAGAGCGCTCACTCTGCGCAGGCACCAGGATCCGCTGGCGGAGCAAACTTACGCGGAACACAGGTCGTGGCGCCGCGCCTGCGTCACGGCGGAGACAGGCGTCTCATGTCAATAGACGATCTTCGATCCTGCCGGACGGTCTCACACGAGGGTCAAACACGTTCTTGTGTGTTTTCTTTATAAGCGATTAAATTAAATTAATCATGGGGGTGGAGACAAATCCTCGCTTCTGGGTGAGGGGCGGGGCAAACCCGGCCAGGTCTTCCGCCTTCAGCAGGGCTAAAATGCATGAAACAACATGAAATAAAATGCTATCTAAAATCATAAAAAAACCATGAAATAACATAAATAAATTAAACAAAATTACAAACAAAATAAAAATGATAAAACACAACTTAAATAATCCTATTATTTAACAATTAAAAATATAGTGTTACAATCTATTATATAATATATTATTATTATAATGCATTAAATTATATTAAATAAAAATAGAATAATTTAAGCCAATAAAATAAATACTATAATTTATTAAAATAAGTGGTGCAAAATTAAATAAAACTAAAATAATGATTCAAAATGAAGTAAAATGCATAATGATCAAATTTAATCATAAGAAATTTTTTTTTAAAGAAAATCTAATAACCAGGGTTATTATAGTTAATGAAAACAAACAAAATAACAAAAACTGAAATTGAAAAACATTGTCGTTAACTGAAATAAAAAAAAAAACTACAATTAAAAGGAAAAAACAATAACTAACTAAAACTGTATTGTGAGTTTAAAAAATTAACTAAAACTAACTGAAATTATGGATAAAATGACCTTTCTTTTCTTATTTGTCATTTTATTTAAAAACCTTGTGGACTGATCATTTTTCTGCTCTCCGAGTTTAAGCTGGGAGCGCCGTCGGGCAGCTGTGCGTGTGCACGAGAAAGCGACAGAGTCGCTCTGAACCGACGTAACCTGACGTTCACCTCTGGAGAAACGTGACTACTTGTCGGGTCCACGCAGCCACAACAGTGTGATTAACCTGTTCAGTCCTTGTACGTTTCCAGCTACTTTATCAGTGAGGGAATAACAATGAGGAATAATGATCAAAGCAGCAATATAAGGACTCACAAATGTCAGCAAATTTGTGGAGGGAGACTGCTGAAACTATCGGAATGGATGTGAAGGAAAGAAGAAAGACCACAAGGTAATGAACACACACAATCCAGCTACACAAGCATAAATGCAGACATGAGGTCGGACGCTTCCGTAGGTTGTACAGAGGCTGCAAAGACCCTGCAAGTCTAATTAGAGCATCTAACTGAGCTAGCTCCAAAACAGAAGCAGCTTCAACATCAGGATGCAGCTGGATTTGACTCCTTCAAAGAGTTTGTTTTTGTCAAACACCACATGTAGCTGTTGTTAATCTGCTGCACTGATGCTGAACTTTATTGTGGAGTTTATTGTAGAATTTATTGAGTTTTAGAGTTCATGTTTTTCTTTGTTTCTCCCTGTTGATGTTCATGTGTGTCCTTAATGTTACACACATTTAGCACGTAGTGCTGCTGTCTGTGAACAGCTGGTTGTTGAATATATTTCTTTAAACGGGATCTTTTGTTGAGTTATATTACACAATAGTCACTCTTGTGCCTTGAATCTTGCACCTGACAAAGTATGAAAAACTAAAACTAATACTGAAACTAACGAAACTAAAACTAAGCAATAAACCAAAAATAAAAACTAATAAAAATAAGCAAAACCGCTCTGAAAACTAATTAAAACTAACTGAATTACAGAAAAAAAAAGTAAACGCTAACTAAAACTAAACAATAATGTAAAATCCAAAACTATTATAACCCTGCTAATAAGACAAATCCAAACTCTGGGGTTAAACATTTATTGCATTGATAATTTTCATGGTCACACACATTTTTGTCTACATAAGAAGTTTTTTTTACTCACTCAGTAGTGAACACTTTGATTCTGTCAAAATCAGAAGATTTTTGTGTTCAATAAAAACAAATTTTATGATTTTTAAATTAGATTTAAAATGCTGAGCAGAGGGAAGTCAGAGCTCCAGAAAAAGAGGTGAGCGCTCCTGCCTTTAGGTCTCTGAGAAACGAAGAACAAAGAGGAAATGAAGACGTTTCTTCTGATATGAACACATTTTCACAGATTTAACAGGAAGTGCAGCTGCTTCACGCTCCGTTTGTGTTATTTTGGGATTTACTCGTTCAGTGTGTGATTGTTGTCAAACGCTGATTCATGGAAGATGACCCAGGAAGACGTTTACAAGCAGAACAATGACAGAGCTGAAGGTCTGCTGATTAAAATGGAGCTGCTGAACCTTCAGTGACCCGCTGACATAAAGCAGCATCTATAACTGTGGCTAATAGTGACCATAATTCCTCAGAGAAGGATGGAGAGGCAGAGATCAAACTCCCACATACAAACTGTAAAAACATCTGCGGCTCTGAGCACACGTCACTCAGCTTCATCAGGAGACGCTGAACATCTGACGTGTCTCTGAGGAAAACTCGGCTTCTGGTTCTTGTGATTTATTCGGATTGGTCCGTGTGGGGCTCCACATCTACGACTCGCTGCTGAACCCGGCCCTCTTCAGAAGGTCGAGTACATCCCCAGCCTCCTGGCAGCCTCGGAGATCCTCGGCGTCTTCCTGCTGGGGAAAGGGTAGTAGATCTGGGAGGACGGGGCCGCCCCCTCTACGCTCAGGTTCCTGGTTAACCTGAGAACTGGGGCTGAGAATTTCCTGGAGCTCCTTCCCTCCAGGACACTGTTACTGGTCTTCTTCTCTGCAGACTGGTTCTCCTCCTGGTCCTGGTGCAGGTTGGTGGTGGAGGTGCTGGGTGAGGACACCATGGAGGCAGTGATGGGGGTGGAGCGTCCCTCTGAAACAGTGCACAGAGAGGAGTCAGGAGAAAGCAGAGCCTGAACCATCTCGGAGCCTCTGAAGGATGCGGGGTCTGGATCTTCTTCCTGTCGTGTGGTGCTGAAGGTGCAGCAGGGAGACGTTTCTGTGAAGCTGCTCAGAGAACCGGAGAGCTTCCTGCACCCGGACTCTTGCTGGGAGCCGCCGGCCTCAGAGGAGGACGAGCAGGAACGCCTGCAGAGGAAAACAGCAACAGCTTCACAATCACCAAAGAGAAGCAGAGAGAACAAACTGAGAGGACAGAAACATGAAGGAACTAAGATCTCAGCACAAAGAGGTCCTCCTGCAGCAGGTCCTGGGGGGCGGCCCTCAGCTCTCAGGGTCACTGATGGAACCCCTCCCACAGAGAACAACTGACCTGATGGAAGTTTCCGGGCAGGATGCTGGCAGCTGGGCGACGATTCTGGGGAAGGGGCGCCGGTGCAGGTCCAGGTGGACGTGCCAAGGATCACAGATCATTTGGTCGGGGTTAAAGGTCACAGCCGGTGGTGTTGTGCCGTTTGGTTCCCATGGTGACGTCAGGCCCTGGGCGACGGGGACGATGCTGACGGCCTCTGACAGCTCCTCCGACACTACAGACGGAAGTCAAAATGTGAGGAAACCAAATCCTGACTTACTGACAGCAAATACGACCGACCAATCATCAGAGAGAGACCAGGACTGAAACGATCAGCTGATCGACCCTGACAGGAAGTAGTATTCTGAAAAAGTCTCTGCTTCTCAGGTGTGAATTTGTCTGTGAACATATCAGATTTGTGCTTTTAAACAGCAGCAGGAAACTTTTATTATTGATTAATTAATTGATTATTGAGGTCAGATCACATGATTGATCAGTGTTTCCTGCTCAGGAAGATGAGAAAATAAAAGCTTTCATCAGCAGATGTCATTGCTGTTATTTCACAGTAAACCTGAACACAGCAGCAGCTCTTCACTGTGCTTCTCTCAGGTGAGTTCATCCAGGTGAGCAGCAGGTGAAGTTTAGATGTCAGAGACACAGCGCCCTCTGCAGTGTTACTGCAGTATGTACTGAATTTGTAGCCCCACGCTGACTCACCTGAGGCTCACCTGACTCATCTGACTCACCTGAGGCTCATCTGACTCACCTGAGGCTCACCTGACTCATCTGACTCACCTGAGGCTCACTTGTTATAAACGAGTTTTATGAAATCCTCCCAAAGTCACATCAGCAGGATGTTATGATGCTCCATCTTCAAAATAAAAGCTCACATTTTACGACAGCAGAAGAAGCTAATTGCATGTCTCACAGCAGGTGTGGTCCAGGTGTTTAAAGCACATTTTACTTTGTAGTACTGCTGCTGTTTCTCAAATAATTGATTTATCCAGCTTCACAAAGGCACACACGCTGCCTGTTTTATTGTGCAATCCAATACAGGAAGTCCTGTTTACATCGGTTAAACTTGACGGGCTGATTTTCACTGAGTTTCAGAAGCTTTGGTCAAAAATCAGACACAGACAAAGGAACAGGCAGCGTGTCCTCTCACCTGTCCTGAACAGTAGCACCTGAGTGCGCCTCCTCCTCCTCTCTCTGGAGCTCCTGTACTCTTCTCTGAGCAGAGACACGTCCATCTTCTTCCTGCCCTCCTGCTCCTCCTCCTTCCTGATCCCTGCAGCAGGACATGGACACACAGTGACCTTTGACCTGTGCACGCCCAGCCACTTTTATTTAAAGGTGATCTGATAAAAACCTCTGAATGTGCAAAGCAGAATCCTACATGATTATTAAATTACATTTAATAATACAGATAACAGACTATAAAGTAATTTCTGTATAGTTATAGATGAAGCTGCCACATGCTGTAAATCAGTTTAACTTAAACTGCATTAAATCCCTTTGATCAGTGACTCATTGATAATGAACAAATGTTTGAATATTAATGAGTAATCAAAGCTGATGTTACATTCACGCCTTTGATTTTTACCATCCAGCAGCTCCGCGCAGCAGCCGGAGCAGCAGCAGGACATCCTGTTGGCAGCAGCTCACCTGCTGCAGGTGTCTGAGTCCCCGTCACTGCAGCCACTTACATCATGATGCGTTTAAAGGCCGCCTGGAAGCTCCGACACATCAAAACCTGCTGCTGAAATCCTTCAAATGAGGTTAAAACCGCTCAGAAGTCCAATGAGGACAGAAAGACTCGTTTCTGTGGTGCTACAGTCAGCCAGGAAGCTGGAAACACACACACACACACACACACACACACACACACACACACACAC
>JASGAU010410794.1:0-17832 GCA_030220045.1 Australoheros facetus | reverse complement strand
GATTATAGGTCAGCAAGTCATTTACAACAGTTTAAATATGGGCAATCATTTTCTGGCAATCACTTTTTGGCAGACGATCACTTTTTGGCACAACAGGTGTATTAATGTAGGCTAAAGATAAACTGCCACTCGCTTTATAACTGAGTGTCACAGGCCCAGCCTGCACCTTTACTCTCCCCCAATATTTCTAAGTTACCACGGTTCTAGAAGAAGTTCTGCAAATCTTTTATTCAGTGTATTCATTTTATTCTGCCACGTCCATCGTGCTTGTGAAGGATGGCCAAACATCACAGCAGCTGTTTGGCCAGATGTTTCTCCTCTGCTGCCCGCTATTTGGATCTGAGGCTCTGATCCCGGAGCTGGCAGTGCAGAGGAAGCTGGACCTGATAAAAACCATATTGTATTCATATGCACCGAATCACAGCAATCTCAAGGAACTTGTTGTTGGGAGTAAATCGTGTGTAACATTATTGAAAGAAACCCCACAATCAGAGAGAAGCTGCTTCAGTACAGACATTTTTTTTTACAAATCAAGCTGTTTCCATGACACGTGCAAACTGACAACTGTGCAAAGAAGTTCATGTACGGTATATAAACATGAGTTTTATAAACATGAGTTTTTTTTTCCACAACCTTAACATATGCCAGCAGCTCTGGTGACACAGCATGTGATTGGTGCCCGTGGTATTATGTGATTGCTAATGACAACACAGGAAAAAAAGATGAAGATCTGTAATATAGGACAGACTAAATAAAAGACAATATGCATTACTGATGGATTGTAAAGCTATCCCAGCATCCTCCTCTGTCAAACCAACAAGCTGCATGTCGTCCTTCACTGCTTCCATGAATCTTCTCAGTGCTCTTTCTCTATTTCTGCTGCCTGGCGGCTTCATAATCAATATCCTTTGTCCAGTATATCCACCATCCTTACTGCACACGTCCAAACCATCTCAACCTCAGTTATCATCTAATCCTGCCCATTCTGGTCACTCCCAATGAAAATCTCAGCATCTTCCGCTCTGCCACCTCCACCTCCTTTTTATCAGTCTGTCACAAATCACCCCAACAGTCATCTCCACCCACTCCACCCTGCTCGCACTCTCTTCTTCGCCTCTTGTGCCATGTCTGTTGCTTTAGATGGTTGACCCCAAGTATTCAAACTCATCCACCTTGCATCATCAGATTATGGAGAATTTGTGCATCTTATTACATTTAGATTTGCATCCCTTTTATCTCAAAATTAAAAGTGAGGGAATGTCTTAACAGGTTTTACAAACCTTAGCAGTGACACATGTAGTAACGTTTTCATTTTGAGTAAAGAGAACTCTCCTCACCACTGAAGTCCTTATTAGCATGCACTGATGAATGCTTTCATTTTGGACATTCAGATTTCTCTCTCTGCACCTCGACCAGGAAACATAAAGCACAGTGTTGGCCCTGATTCTACACTTTTGCCCCTGCTGCAAACATTTTAAGCCAATCGTGGTCATCAAAGACATAATCTGCACGGCTCACTGGCATCAACCACAAGGAGTCAATAGTACTGAGAAGAAAAACAAAGCAGGAACATAAAACATCAAATATGCAGCAATATCTGTGTGCACGCCCAGGGGTTTTTACTGCCAGTGCTGTTCAGATGAGACCCAGCGGGACAGAACCGGCCCCAAAATGACTGTAAAGCTTTGGTTTGCTTCCAACAAAACCCTGAATGCATTCCTGTTTCACAGTTATAAGGAAGGTGTTTGTGGTTATGGGTGCTCTGTGTCTTCACAATTAGACTACTGAATTACTCAGCAGGTCTCAAAGGGTTTAGAGGAAGTGGATTTTACTCATATAAAGACTGGAGGGACTTTAGATTCATGTAAGAAAACTGAGTCAAAGTTACATCCTACAATAGCAACCCTCTGGACAGGAGGCTCGCCACGATGAAAATCAGGATTTGTGAGACTCGAAATTTTTTTGTGGGCTTCCAAAAAATAATGCAGTTGATTTTAAACCTTTGTTTATAGGTTCAGACAGTTGGAAATGTTGGTTATTGCTTATTGGGGTCCATTTAAATATATAGATATATTTAAATGTTATATGCTTAAATAACATAATGTTGTAATTTTTAATGTCTGTTTGTTAAGACTGTTTCACATGTAATATGCAAGACATTTTGGGTTTTCAATGTAGCAGTCCAAATTAACGAAATTTTGTGCAGACAGTGTAGCCAATACAGCTAATGGTGATATGGAATAAGCAGCCTGTGGCACAGGTATGGACGAAGGTGCAAAAATCAGCTGTATGCAGGTGGGGATTTATACAGTGAAGACCAAGTTTTTCTGTAAACTGGATGATACTGATGGTTTCGTGGCCCGACACTCCCGTTACCGTTTTAGCAGGAGAAAATAATCCCAATGGCGCGAAAATGTTCCTCAGCAGAAGAACAAGACTCCTTAAAAAAATCACTGGAGATGAGCAGGTTTTGTTACCAAGGTTTATTAACAGACAAAGTTACAAAAAGCAAAAGCAAGCAGTAGCCTCTCGGGAGTTTGTGCCTTAGCAATTAGCAAGAGAAAAATGGACAGCAACAGCACCCACACCGCACGTACACACTCCCCAACTACTGCTACCCATCATCTTATATACCCTTTGCCTTTCTTTGTCTAAGGTTTTGTGCATAGTCAGTGATTTATAAACATACATTAGAAACTGTCATTAATTATACTGACATTATCTGAAAAGGCACAAACATCCCGGAGTATCTTCAATACATCAACAAGACAGTAAGAAAAATTCATCACAATAATTGTCAGTAACAAACCTCCTTGTGGCCATCCTATGGTACTCCTGGAGAAGGATTTACAACTGCCCACACTTACACTGACCAGATGTAGGGGAGAAAGTGGGGCCCAATTTGTCTCTAGACTTGTTGCATGGACATATTTACACTTTCTTGATTTGCATTTCCAAAATCTTTGGCTGTGCTACATAAGCAAGATAGCCTATGGTTAGGTCCACTGGACAGATTTATCTTTACCACCAGAGTAAATTGAAAATTGGGCACCCAGTATGACGGGTGTCCCATGCATGAACCCAAAAAAAGGCAGTTTTATGAGTACAGACCCCTAAGCATGAATTTGAATGACCAAGTGGTTCAACACGGGGCCAGAGCAGAAGATGAGTATGCTTCAAGGATGATCTAAGAGGGCCTGTCCGACCAGGGGGGGCTGCTACAGAGAGGTGGCATAAGCTTCAGTGTCCTATTCATGAATAAGAGCGATTCAACAGGCCTCAAACCCTCCTACCACTTTTAGACACACAGTAAAGTAACAAGTTGAGTAAGATTTTATTTCAGTGGAAAACAGTTTAATTGTGATAAACAAAAATAAGAACAATAGCTGTATATGTCAGCATTAAGGTATTAAAAATCCCAACAATACGGTGACAGCAGTAGCAGAAACGAGCGAGGAGTTAAGGGACTGTGCAGGCTGAGCTCCAGTTATCTCTGGATGAGGATACACAAGTTGTAGAGCAAAGTTCAAGAGTTGGAGACACAGAGCAGAGGCTAAGCTTTAAGACTTGGAGACTGCGACTGATTGAGCTTAGGCCAGTAGATCTGCCAAAGCATCAGGCTCATGTTCATGTCTTTTGATAACTGGATCCTTGAAATCGACATCTGAATTGTTCTGGAAATCGCACAGTGAGTCAGCCTGAAGAGAGACACTTTATCCTTCACTGAGAGACCTGATCTGACGCTCCTCAAGCACAGGGACAAACTGCTGAAAAGAAAGATGCAATAATCTTCCCATTACCGTCCAGCAATGACCTTCAACTGTTTTGAAAAGAATCACTTTGTCAGAAAACAGACATGTTCTCATGAGGTATCTTGACTGGCTGGATGTGTAATGTCCAGTCAGAGTAGTTAGACAGGTAGGAAGAAGAAGCTCAGTGTAATATTCAGATAAAACTTTAACTCTCTCCCTGCTGGAAGAAAGACTGTGTTCGACCTAAAAGACTGAGGAAAAGTATCAACTTGTACTAGCCCTTCAGTGAGGCTTTATAATCATTCCATGTCATGAAAAGTTCCATCCCAAGATTATATACACGGATGGCACGATGTCAGATGGCGTGCATCACTTTAAACACATTTCTTCTGGAGCCTGATGTAAATTTGTCTCGCTGACTTTTATGGGTAGAATGTAAAGTGTGGAGATTCCTCAGGCTCTGATGGGGTTGAAGAGGTTATTTTGTGCATTGTTTTATTTTTCTCGTGTGAGTCCATGATATAAAAGAGCAATAAAAGTTACAGCGGTCAGGCGATAAAACGGCAGAAGAGCAGAAGAATAGATTTTCAGGTTGTAACCGGAGGGCCGCCTCATGTAAGAGGAATGCTGCTTCTCTCGAGCTGTTCAGCTCAGCTTTTTTATTCAGAGCTGCAGGGAGATTTTATAGAAAGTCAGAAAGCAAGAGAAAATAAAACCGCACACATGCATGAACGGGCCATAAAGTAAACATCCGAAGACATCAAACATTAACTGAAACACAGAAGCCTGATATTAGAAAAGACCCACAGAGTCATGTCTGTGCACGGCTGCGCTCGTGTTGGGCGGTGGAAGATTGAACTGAAGCATAGCAGAGCTGAGCATCGACCTATCAGAAGCAACAAGAAATATAAGAAAGGAGCACCAAACGGCTGAAATCCTGCACCAAAACCTACAGCAGCCGCTCTCTTCAGTCCCCAAACGCAGTGTTTAAGACGAGCTGATGCAACAGTGTGGGAAACCTGCCTCGGTCTCAGCTTTCTTCACACTGAGCATAAACTTTTCAAGAAACAACCAAATCCGTCGGGCTCCACGTCTCTTTTATTGTCTATATTATCATGTAAATATGGGCTCTGGATGATCTGGACATCATTCTGTTGGTGTCTCAGCCCTTTTGGAAACAGAGTTTTCTACAAATGTAAACTCCTGTTATAATATCTCTGCTTTCTCATCCGTTTGTTCAACATGCACAAGAAGAATAGTTTCAAAGAAACAGCAGCTCTGCGAGAATACCAAAGATTTTCTTTCTTTAAGGTTTTCCTGAAAGGAAATCGGCTCACTGGTCGAACTTCTGCTCGCTCCATCGCGTGTTTTCATCGCCTGCTAATGTTTCATTCACTGCTGCTGAGCAGTCGTGTTGAATACAGATGAGTGATCAATAAAAAGAAATGCATCCTTTCCCTCCTTCCTATACATCCATTTCTCGCCCTTCCACTTTTTCCACACGTGTTCCCGTCTCACAGGTCAGGGTCGGATCGATGAGGCAGATGAAACAAAACCAGACTCATGAACATGGCATCTTAACAAAGACATGAAAACAACAGTGTGTTGAACCCTGTGACAAGCTCACAGTGCTGGCTGGGCAGGAGGAACTGCACAGAGTGGAGTTATAACAGAGGCAAACGTGTTGCTGTCAGCTGATATTTTTTAGTTTAAACTTTTGTTGTGTTTTCTACATTGTGAATACAATGTGGGGTTTTTGGAGCTGCAGATCATTGCTTTTTTTTTCTTTCCTCAGTACCAGCCTTTCTGGGATTGGGGTTGTGCAGTGGATTAGTGTGGATATACTCCACATGCACGCATCCATGGGTCCATCCATTTCAGGATCCATAGATATCCACATACACATTTTTCATAGATGGAAAGAGATTGATTTAAAAAAAAAAAAATCCACGGGGTAAGGGTTAACTTCAGTGTTTTAGTTTTCTGTACAGCAACACACTATCGGAAACAAACTTTTCAGGTAGTTTAATTAAATATGAATCAAACTCAAATCTTTCTGCATTTATTGAGCAGAATGTACTAGGCTGTCTCCCACTCTTAACCACCAGGAAACACCCACATGAACTGAGGGCATTCACGGCCCCCCGATGACGACCTGCTCCAATAACTCGTATTGCCGAAGTTTTTGGCCTTGTGCTTTAACAGACACCATGAGCCGGTTAGATACAGTTGATAAATTTAGTTTGAGTCATAACTCAATAAATAAAAGTAAACGAGGCTTAAAAAATGTTGTAGCGACATTTCCGTTTTTTGTCTTTCGCCGCTAAAATAATGAGCTGTTTCTGACACTGTTTTGTAGAAGCGGTGTAATGAACCAACACCTTCCCCTGTCAGACTTAACAAGTGTGTTTGCAGATGCTTCAGGCAGCAGAGGAAGAGACGGGGAGGAGGACGGTGCGCGTCGTTTGATGGTAGAGCTCCTCTCCCTGGAGTGTTCGCCCTTCTGATTAACAATTTTCTCTCATCTGTCTTTTGCTGGGCTAATTAACTAGATAATTAGCAGAAGTGATATATGGACACAGTGGATGTAAAAGCAGCGTCTGTGTCTGCTGAGTGATCCTTTGAAGATTCGCACCCTAAACTATGGTTGGTGTTTAGAGATTCATGTACAATTCAGCTCCTTCGAGATGTAAACCCTGTATGGCGAGCTGAGGCCTGACCAGAAACTCTGCAACACGTATCAGTTCTCAGATAAACAATACCACATTAGCATAAAGCCATCTTAAAAACAGGGAAAGTTGAATTTAAATGAGTGTGGCATTAAAAATGCATGGACGAGAGACCAGGCAGAAGAAATCAACTCTCTGAGCTGTTTTAACACATCAAACTGCCTGGAAGCCGTACAAGCAAGAAAATAAAAGAAAGGAGAAACAAAGTTTGCTATGAAGTTTGTGACTTTGTACAGAACACCAAGCACACAGTGTGTATACAGCTCAGAGCGCAGGCTGAGAAAACAAAGCACACGCAGGCATTTTACCAAAAGCAAAGTTTCTCTGGTGAGATTAGGCGGCAGCAGGAGTTCAGGCTTCAGCAGTAACACAAAGGATGGATCAGACAGCTGCACACAGCTACATGTGCTGTGAACACAACTGCGGTTTGACCATTTTAACGTGACTTATCAGATGAGTCGGTCAAGTTAAGACCACAGACTAACTCAAAAGTTAGTGCCTTCAACTGGAGTTCCCTCTAATGATCAGCAGGGGGCGACTCTTTCAGTCAGATCCACACCTTGTTCATCACATCTAATTTCAAAACATGGTGATGGCGATGAAGCTTGAGGCTTCTCAATGGGACTTCACTAACAACTAGATGACCCCCACCTGTTACATGCAGGCTGTGGTTAAGACTGGTGAGTGTGAGCCCCCCCGTATAACTGACTGAGTTAGGCCAGGCTTATTCTTTTCCAGGACTGTTGGTCTGATGAAAGTTGGCGGATTAACAACAGTATCCGTCTCTGTGATTCATTTTTTTCAGCAAAGATGACTCTATAAACTTGAAAATGTCTCTGGACCACCTACGGTGTTGAAAAACAGCAAGTCAGCAACTTGAAATTAATTTGGGGGAATAAGACACGGTCCAGGTGGTGGTTTCAAGGTTGTGGTGAATTTGCAGACACACAAGCTCAAGGGGTGAAAACAGGAATTGTAGCAGAGCTGAAAGCGACTCAGAGTTGCACAAGAAAATGAACTTAATGGGGAAAAAACAACTTATTAAACATACACCCAGTCTGTCAGAGAGGAGTATGGTCTCATCCTGGGTAAACAGACTTGAGGTGCCCCAAAACCCTGACTATGCATTAACAGGTAAGGCCAGCCCACCTAGGCTAAACTTCATGACAAAATGGCAAAAGGCCACCAGATGGCATCACTGTGAACTTGGAGGCACCTGCCAGGAGTCTCCTAGTGATCAGATTATTTCCCCCAGGCTTCCCTACGAGCTGCAGCTTTTGCAATGAAGTACCTGCAGAGTTGTCTGACTGGGTGACAGCAAGTGCACTCTTGAATCAATGGAGATGGCTTGCTGTTAAGCATCAGTGATTACAACCCTTAAAATATTTTTCTGAAAACAGCGAGCACTCAGAGCACCCATATTATCTTTTTTTTCTGATTCCACAGATTTGTACCTTTGATGCTAATCACCATCTTCTCTGTTCTCAGTGGTAAAAAGTTTTCTAAGGTGCCAATTCCATTCATTTCTGGCTCTGAGGAGAGAGTAATTTATTCCACTCTGAGTGTCTGTGCCTCTCTATGTCACCTGCTTCCCACCTCTCCCATTTCCTGTGAAATTGCCCTCGTGCTCGGCGGGGATAAAGGCCTGGGAGCTCGTAACATCCTCCAGACATTTTATCACATTTGCTTCACTTTCCTTCCTCCGTCAGTCGGTCTTTATTACCATCTCGCTTCCCTTCGTCTGATCTGACATGTCTGGCTTTCATGAAGTACTTTTATCAATAAGTCAACACAGGCAGAAGACAAAAACAAAGCACATGAAGGAGGTCATGTGGACCATCAGCCTTCCTTTAGCAGTTTTTAAGGGTGTTAATTGTAGTTATTGAAGGGGCCCTCTTGTAACTCAGGCTATTTAATTAGATGCTATAGATACATAGATATCTATGGCATCTATAAGGGGACATCAACTGTAGTCTGGATTTCCTAAAGAGGTGCATTGACAGTTTAGAGATGCAAAGACTTGGATAGAGTCATTTTTGTTGCTGGCCATGTTATGCGTGTGTTTGGAGGTGCTTCCCTGTGGGCAGGATAGTATTTAAATGCCAAAGGTTTTTTTTTTTTTTATGTTGCAAAAATAGCACTTTAACTCATTTCTACCTGATGTGGCTGTGATAGATTTTATCAGGGTAAGTGCATAATCACCGAAGGCGAGCATGGCGCTAAAACATCCTGTCGGTCATCACTCAGTCCCCATGCTGAATATTTGGCGCCAAACTGCAGATATTTCTTAAATATTGATGTTTTGTTGTTTTAGTCTGCGCCTGAGTGCGTTTACTGTGTTCACGTCTGCACAAGCGAACCGCACTGACGAGGGAAACAAACCAGATTTAAATGGAAGGTGGAACCCCCCCCCCCAAAAAAAAACAGAGCCTCAGTTTCCTTCTCTCCAACATCACAAATTAATTCTGATGAAGTGAACTTTAAAAATTTCTCTCACTCATTGTACCTTCTGTGTGTGCTATGTTAGATTTTAAACCTTTTGTTCAGTCAAATCTGTAATGCTTTTGATTAATATCTGAATCTCACATTAAAGTCAATCATGAGTGGATGAATGAATTTCAGGATTTCACAGAAATGCTGGGAGACCTGCTGAGCATCTGTTTGTTGCCCACAGATGGCAAAGTGTCAGATTCTTTCCTTCAGCTTTATTAAATACCTGCAGCATGACACAGGATGCTGAATAAAATGAGTGTGTCGTAGACATTTAAACAGATGGAGTGAACGCATTAATGATGCGTTGGTCTGATGGTAGCTGTTGATCAGACAGGTCAGCTGTTATGCACTGATTTCTGGTTTCTATGGCAGAATTGTAATAATAAACTAAAAATAATAAAACAATCTATATCTGGATGAATCCAATAAATGCTTGACCTCACCGCAGGCTCTGGCCCTCATTTCATCTCATTTTCATGCTGTTTGTGGAGAGAATCAAATGCATAAAACTTGTGCTTACAAAGTTTTATTGTTGTCAGTAATTTATTCACTATTCACTCCCTCTTCAGGTCTGTGGTCTGCGGTTCTGTATTGATAAATTGGCGCCTTGTCAGTGAATCACCTGCAGAGTTTTCCCTCCCATCACTGGCTGCAGCCTCGGGCTAATTCACTCTGCTTTGTAAATCCTGCATTAAGTTTACGGTCATTAACATAAGCTAAAATGATGGATTTTTTCACAGTTGGAGAATCAATAAAACTGAAAGTCGGAAGCAAGTTCCTGCTGTCAACATAATATTTCAGCTTTATAGACCCTGGTTCATGTTTTCAGCAGAAAATTGAGGTGCTCACAGAGCTCAGGCTGTAGAAAAGATGACCAGCTGTGTTATAGAATACCAGGATTCCCTGGTAAAATGTCAATATAACACTTTGAGAGGAGAGTTAACGACTCCTGATGAGCATATTGTACTAACATATAAAACCGCATTACACTAAACTCCAGTAAAGACGGTAAGAAACATGGATGAGCTTTGTTTGCACGTTATGCTCTCTGAACAGAAATTCTTCTGAGTGGGCTGCACATAGATGAACACATGCAAATTAAACTACAGGAACCTACAGAGTATATTAATTAGATTTATAATAACTAATGATTACATGCAGAGTGGTGCATAATACACCTCCAGCAGATTAGGCCTATAGGAGAGAGGGTTTCTGTCTCCCAAATCCAAACTGGGAGCTGGTTCCACAGAAGAGGGGCCTGAAAACTGAAGGCTCTGCCTCCCATTCTACTCTTAAGTATCCTAGGAACCACAAGTAAGCCAGCAGTCTGAGAGCGAAGTGCTCTATTAGGGTGATATGGTACTATGAGGTCTTTAAGATAAGATGGGGCCTGATTATTAAAGACCTTGTATGTAAGGAGAAGGATTTTTAAATTCTATTCTGGATTTAACAGGGATCCAGTGAAGATAAGAAAGATAAGAAATATGCTCTCTCTTTCTAGTCCCTGTCGGTACTGGTTCAGCCTAGAAGTAATAAATTAATTAGTTTTTCAGCGTCACTCTGAGACAGGATGTTTCTAATATTAGAAATATTCTGCAAATGCAAAAGAGCCGTCCTACATAATTGCTTAATATGTGCATTGAAGGACATATCCTGGCCAAAAATGACTCAAAGATTCCTGACAGTGTCACTGGAAGTCTGTCTGAAACCAATATGGTCCCAGGCAAAACACTAATGATGATGCTTCCATAAACCAGCGGGCAGTGTTCTGATGGCCTTTGTGGCCAGGGAAAAAAATGAGTTTCTGATTAGAAGGTTTTGTTTGGAAGCACTCAAAGTAAAGTCCAGCACACTGTTAGAAGAACAACTTGAAATGGAACCACCTGAGGAGCACGCTGCTGCTCTTCAGGTGCCTCCTCGCAGAGACTGCTTTCTACTCCTGATGCTGGTTTGTGTTAAATGCTCATCAACAAAAGAAAACTTAGAAAAGTAAATGCAGTCTGATGCTGTCACTTAGATGGCCTCCTTCCATTTCTATGAAAGGAAAAGAAATAAAGAATAAAACGTGTATTGTGGCGTGCAGTAATTTGTCACTTCGGCAGCCTGCAACACTTCAATCCTTATTTTTAGGCTCAAAACGACACGTGTTGCACTCAGACGCTGTGATTACGCTGTCTTTCCCCTCTCGGCAGGAGATTTACTATTCTTCCTCCTCGGTTCTTTTTGTGTTCCCATTTTCCACACCTGGAGGTTCACCTGTGCTTCTTGATGGATCGTGATTATAATCATTTCCCCACTTAAAATGTAGAACGACTTGAGTGGTGCGAGTTATTTATGTAGCTGCACTCAGCAGCCCGCCTGGCTGTGTATAAAGGCAGAACATGCCCCCTGTGGGCAGCAGGCAACAGGAAGGCTGATGACCCGTCAGCTTGTCGCTTGCTGACTCTGCAGTGGGTTCATGAAGTTGATGGTACAATTTACTCATATTTATTAGTATTTTTTACAGCTTCAATAACATTCATATGCTCAGTGCAACATTTTCAAGAAGCCTGTTTTGGCTTTTAAATTATTAAAGTGCAAAATGCAGCCATGCCCACATCTTTCTGTTTGTTTTGTTGGCTAAAGTAGAAGTTTGTCCTCTTCTTCTTTCTCTCCAGTCATCATGTTCCTCCTGCTGTGTGGTTTCTGCTCTTTTAAAGTGCTTTATTTAAATCAAGAAAGCCCTGTCTGTACATTGAACATTCTGCAGTTAATGTTAATGCCATTTGAGGGTTTTTTTTTTTTTGGTCCTTTGCCAGTGACGCCTGAGCACTGACTGAAAGGAGCGACGCTGTCCTCCTTCAGTTTGTGATTACTGCAGAAATCCATCAGCTGTGTGAAATCTGAAGACGTGACTGCTTCTCGAGGAACATCTGAAGTCCCACACAGACGAGGAGACATTGGCAGCCCCGCACATTAATGATCACTCTCTGCTTCAGTGACAGGACAATGCTTCATCCTCTGAGTGAGAACCAGTGCGTCTGCACGGCAGACAGCATCACATTTACAAGAAAAGAGGTTTCAGTGTTTGTTTGGCCGTCAGTCATTAACTGCAGCATTGAACATTTTCCAAACCTAATCTTGGACACGCTTTTCCCGCCTTTCTGGCAGCTTTGGTTTATTTCTGCTTGGAGAAACTCTGGGCAGCCCGAGAGGGACAATCCATCACAGTTAAAGCAGCCTCTGTGTTTTTATCATTGTAAAACACACAGCAGTGACATCCCACAACTATGCGATTATCTCATTGTTGAAGCAGCATCCTCGAGCTGATGGATGAGTCTTGTTCTGCAGATCGTTGCCATAAAAATGAAATTCAGCCTGATGACAGAAGCAATCAGACAGAAGGTATATGCAATTTAAGAAGACTCAGAATTACTGAAAGAAATACAGCTTGTCATAACATTGCTGAGTCAGACACTTGAGGCGGGTTTAATATATAATTATTAACCTTTGCTGCCAGCTGCCTTCTGACAGGAAACACCAAAACAGCGTTCCCTGGAACAAAACGTCAGCACAAACGTAAACCGGAGCAGCTGATGTTACCTGCAGTTTGTCCTTTGTCTCCTCGCTGAAAATGTTAATTAAAATGCTTCACGCGCTTTCTTCATCATCGCTTTAACGATGACAGCCAGCTGCTCAATGGAAAGCGGCGTGCCGCTGCCCCCGGTGTTGATGTGTGTACCTGCCCTTGTAAAGCAGCATATGGTGCTTGCTCACAAAATATAAAATGTTCAAACCTTCTTTGTCAGAGCCTGAGGCGAGCTGTGGATGCAGGGCAAGTCAGCTGATTGTACATTCATGTCAGGACTACACATTCAAAGACACATTTCACCTTTCTACAGCCTTATCTCTACTTTTCAGACAGACAGACATGTGCTTCTATGCTGCATTCATACGACACAAAATCAGCCCAAATGGAGACGCTTGGCTGTCGGGAATAAAAGTAAGCACTGAGCAGGAATTTTTCCTATACATTTATATTTTATATGTGGCAGCACACATTTTAAATAATTCTAACTACAAGTTTCTCCTCTGGTTTTGTAAGTTATTTGTAACCAACAGAGGAGGAATATCACCAGCTGCCTCTCCAGTGAGTCTCTCATCCTGCAGGTGAACCTCCACCCTGCTGGACTGCAGCTGGTGGTTTCCTTTCTGTTCTGCCAACTCAGCACATGAGCCAGCTCTCCACCTGCTGCAGGTTCTTCAGAACACAACAAGAACTTCTGTCGCCAGCAGCAGTCCAGGATGGTGGAGTTATGTGGGGTACCAGAAATGGTGACCTACTCCAGGAAGTGCTGGGGCTAGTTGTGACACACCTGGTGTTTGCTTGGTTTGATCTTTTTAACTTCATAAATGCCTCTTTGTGATGCATTTAGGGCGGGGATCCTCAAATCCAGGACTCGAGGTCCGGTGTGCTGCAGGTTTTAGATGTGTCCCTGATCCAACACACCTGATTCAAATGGCTGAATTACCTCCTCAGTATGTAGACAGGTTCTCCAGAGTCCTGCTAATGACTTCTATATTTGACTCAGGTGTGTTGGATCAGGGATACATCTAAAATCTGCAGGACACCTGACCTCAAGGCCTGGATTTGAGGATCCCTGATTTAGGGGATATCTGCAAGCTGTAGCTACAAAAACATGTGTAATCCTCTCCGTTAGTGAGGGCTACACAAGTTCATTAAAAAAACAAGCAAAACTGTTGTCAGATGATAACTGATGCTTTTGATATTGCAGTTGGAGTAATTGGATATTGTTGCAGTAAAGCCCACCCAGTCACGTGACACCCCAGAGGTGGGTCTCAGGGTTCTGCCAGGTCACATAGTCCTGCTTTGTTTGCTGATTTAGCACTTCTGTTTCTGACTGTTGATCCGCTCTCCATCGTTTTTAACACAGCGCTCCTCTGCTAGTCGTTGGACACCATATGGACCACTTTAATCATTAAAACAGCACAATGAAAATATCTCCATCCCTCCTGCTCTATTATACCTGCAGAGGAGAAACTAAAGAGATCTCCTGGGAGGCTTAGGCAGTCATCTGCATTCATCAGGAGGGATGGAGGAGTAATGAGAAAAGATGAAGATAAAGGAGAAGAACTGAGGGTGGACAAAATTCAAAAGATGACAGGAAGTAAGATGAAAATGGATGGCAAAGGAGGAAAAGATGCAGAAAGAATGGATGAAAGTAGAACCTCAAAGCAATACAAAAGAATAGAAAATGAGAGAGGAAGCAGAGATGTGACAGTTTGGCAGAGAGGGCAGCAACAAAGGTGAAAATGACCTTAAATGTGGGGAGCAAAATGTATAGAGTTACAGAAAAAGAAATGGAATTAGTGATAATGATAGTTAATATTTTTTTCTCTCCTCCAAGGCTTTCATCCCACTGGAACAGACCCATTTCTCTCAGCTTTGATGGAGAGCACACAGGGACAGAGAGAGAGAGGAGGAAGGAAAGGGGTTTGCCTAAGATCGCTTAAACTGCTCGATCAGATTGCAGCAAAGAGGAACCCACATCTCTCTCGAACTGCGGTTTTATTTAAATCATTTAAATAATTCAAAATCCCCACTGTGTTCAAATATCTTTGCACATTGATATTAACTGCTGACTGGGGAGAAAGGTTCATTATCCAACCAAAATATGTCCTTTTTAAAGGCTGCATATCTTAAACTGTTCGGGTCACTTCACAATCACACCATATATAATATATATAATAATTAAAGGTCTCTGCCACTCTGCTAAGTTTCAAACTTATTTTAACACTTCAGCGTCCTCACTAAATTCATTTTTTAAATTTAATTGTAGGCCTCTGCGTTGCTAAATGGTAATAATGTAAACATAAACCTTACTGGAGAGTGAGAGGATTCCACTTTTTAGAGCTTGTTTAAAAATGTAAAAACACTCTGGAAACACACAGAGTTCATTGCAAAGCAGATTACTGAATTTTATTGAGCTTCTAAAAAATGACTTCTTGTTGAGACAGAGCACTACAGATGTGATGTTTGCTCTGAGAGTGCTGATTGAGAAGTACAGAGAAGGTCAGAAGGAGCTTCATTGTCTTTGTGGATCTAGAGAAGTATATGAGGGTGGAGCAGGACATGTACTAGGACAGAGGGACAGTGGTGAGGCGTGCAGTAGGAGAGACAGATGGATTCATGGTGGGTGGAGACAGATGTCAGACTGATTGAAAGGGAAGGTTTCCAAGATGGTGGTGAGACCTGCTATGATGGATGGTTTGGAGATAGTGGCAGTGAAAGGAGGATGAGCTGGAGGTGGCAGAGCTGAAGATGCTCAGATTTTTATTGGGAGCGAGCAGGATGGACGAGATTAGAAATGAGTCCATCAGAGGGACGGCTCAGGCTGAGTAGTTTGGAGACAAAGTCAGAGAGACCAGGCCAAGGTGGTTTGGACATGTGCAGAGGAGGGAGAGTGGATATACTGGACAAAGGATGTTGGAGATGGAGCTGCCAGGCAGGAGGAAAAGAGGAAGACCTCAAAGGAGGTTCATGGATGTAGTGAAGGAGCACATGCAGAGGGCTGGCGTGACAGAGGAGGATGCTGGGATAGGATGAGATGGAGGCAGATGATCTGCTGCGGAGACCCCTAAAGGCAGCAGCTGAAAGAAGAAGACATTATATACTGTATTATTGAGTGTATTATTGTGTTACAGTGTTATTTGGAGCATGCTTTGACTCAGCTTACAACAAAAAATACAGTAGTCCATGTGAGGACCTGCTGACGCCTCATATTGAGTCCTGTGGTCTCCTGACAGGTTTTTCTGTTAAAAATGTGGCTGATTCACTGATATTTAAACATTGCTGCCTTTACTAATTGGTTCCTGAATAATGTAGATAATATTCATTTTCATACAAAAGTAGTTACCTGTTGGTTCTGAAATGTTACATCATCTGCTGCCAGCTGGAGTTGTAGCTGCATCCGTCTCTCCTCGGTGAGAAAAAGATGGGAAATGAAAGTCAGCAGACAGCAGCTGAGCAAAGCAGCACAGTGCTGCAGTACTTCACTGCTGCGCCAGAAGAAACTGACATGACCATGAAGACAGAGAAATGTGTAACCACGTTCACTCAAGGCTGCAGTCAACAATATAATGTGACATTTTTTTTTGTGTGTGTGTGAGATGCCACACATTTCTGCAGCAGTTGAGATGATTTGATTCCTGATGAATGTTCATCTCAAATGCTCATGAAGTTCTTGAGTGGCCAGTGAATAAGACTGTGGTCGGTTCTGAGTTTTTGCTGACTGCTTTCTTACTTTTCTAGTCTGACTTTGTTTCTCTTGTTTAACTGTCGAGTAATGACAGTTGTAGCTGCAGCCTACTAAAGGCTACATAGTGAATGTGTGAAAAACGATATTAAAATTCCACAGGCACCGGGAGCTTATTGTTTCAGTCCTGCAGTGGTTTTTAGATGGTATTTGTTGCTGTATCTTCTCAGTTTGTTAAATAAAAACACTGCTCATCCTCATAAAGCCTATCCAGCAACAGAAACCAGGCCTCCAGTCTGAGACTTGTGGACATCTTACTCCCCTCTTCCTCCTCTGGGACTTCTTGTGTCTCTTTATTTCACCTGAGAGCTCATCCTGGTCAGAGCGCTATCTCTATCTGCCATTCATGTCTGCAGAAAGAGATTAGAGGCACTTTCAGCTGTCGATGCTCCTGCTTTGTCACTGGCTATAACTTCCCCCGAGAGAGATGGAGCCCTGCGGGAATCCTTTCACCAAATACAGAATTATTAGCCTCAGATGTCCGTCCTGTTAGAGGCAGCCTGTGCTTAGAAAGGCTGGACAAAAAGCTTTCACACTCTGCTAGACTGAAGTCACTTAAAGAAATGAAAAACAGATGTGGGAAGTGATGGTTTAAACAGAGGCTTCTTTACAGTTACTTATTTTGTAAATGTCGGTAAATCTGTCTTAGAGGATGTATTCATTTTTGTGGCTGACTTTTTTGAGCATGCTGGAGCACAACACACACATCTGGACAGTGTTCTTAACCCTCTGAAATTTAAGCAGTCATGTGTGATGATAGTTGGTAATTAAAATATATCATTTTTGTTTTGATGAAATTGTTCTACAAAGTCTTAATCAGGGAACACTGAAAGAAAACAATTATTCCAACTGATGCACNCCCCCAAAACAAACAAACAAACAAAACAAAACAAAAAACAACTTAAACTTTTTCCAAAATCCTCTTTTTCTCCTAAACAATGTACAGTAAGGATAGAGCGGGCGGTCACCCCTTACAGGCTTTTTACCGTTTTCTGCTGTCACACAGGGGAAACAGTGGTTGAAGACTGACGCATGAACAAAATTACTGCAGCTCTGTGCAAAGATGTTACACTTTCCCTGCCTTAGAAATTGTTCAAAGACAGAAACTGTCAACACAACTTTAATAAGATTGAATTATTCTGCTATCGGAGCACAACTGAACTGATCAAGTTAGCAATTACATGCAGACTGTTTGTCATAATACTGTCATGAGATGTGCAGGTAGCAGAGGTGGGATGTAACAAAGTACAAATAATTTGTTATCATTACTTCTACTTAAGTAAAGAATGTCAGTACTTTTGTCACCTCTGGCAGGTACTGGACCCAAATGCAGAATTCTTAAACAGGAAACTGACTTTTACTGAGGTGAAGCAAAGGCTTTCAAAGGCAGAAAACAAAAGGTATAAAAATTCAGGCAAGGCAGGAAATCCAAAAGACATCAAAAGCTGAACACACACACACACACACACACACACACACACACACACACACACACACACACACACACACACACACACACACACACACACACACACACACACA
>JASGAU010410792.1:0-16997 GCA_030220045.1 Australoheros facetus | reverse complement strand
TTTCTTGGTCATGAATAAAGTCGCTAATCTCTCTTTGAGTCTGTGTTCAAAGTGGCTCACAGGAGAGGATCCAGAGTGCTCTCAGTATTTGGCAGCACCTGTGTGCTGGTGTCATGTCCAGAATAAGAGGCAGGTCAGCTAGAAGGTCACAGTTGCAGTGCTCTTGTTTTGAAAGGTCATTGTCTGGATGCTGGAAAGGATTTTCCTCTGATGCCCAGCCAAAGTCACTCCCATGTGCAGCAGATCTCTAAAGAGACGAGAAAATAAATTAATTAATTAGAGATTCAATTTTCATAGACTAATTTTTACTTGGATAAACCAAGTATCATATTTAGTATGTTTTTAAAAAAAGGGAATATGAACTAACTGTGTAGTGATCTGGGCTAGCTGGTCCACTGAGTTGAAGCCGGCCTGAAGGAAACTGTCTTCATAACGCTCCATCTTGATGGCCCTTAGCCAATCCCCCACTGAGGCACACGGTGGGAGAGCTAAAGGTGCACGCTGGTCCAGCAGGGGGTAGGACGGCCTAGGGGACAGGATCCAGAAACAAAGGAATAGCTTACATGCACTGTCACCAAAACCTCAACGAAGAGCTTATATATGTCCCTGCAGCAACATTCCAGTTGACAAGCTGTGCTGAGTGACTGACAGGGACAAACAATGGGATCTGCCAGGGGTGGAATGTCCTCAGCTGTATGTAACCAGTAATGTCGAGGCAGGGAAATGGGCACAGCAAGTGGCTGACAGGTCACAACAGGACAATGAGGTGGTGCACAAGATTGGGCAGCAGGAGGCTAATGCCTGCCCTGTCACTGTCAGGGCTTTAAATGAACACTAAGAATAAGACATCATGAAGACATGCTTCAGTGTTTCTGTGCGTACAGCAAGGCCAATAAGTTTTGGGACAATGACATTCTTTTTTGGTTTGTTTTTTTAAATCAGGGACTATATATAAAAAGGGAATTCCTGAACAGTTAATGCACTACTTTTGTTAAGCATCTTGAATGACAGCTGTCTGCCCCTACCTCACATCCTGTTTGTTTGATTTAAAATCCACTGTGGTGGTCCAGAACCTTATTCACCTAACTGTTCAAAACACATCTGCACTCTCACCCTGCTCCTTCTTGAGCCACTATTTTCAGCGATGCGGGGTTGCGGATGAGTTTGTCCAGAGCGCTAACAAGGTCTGCAAAGCGAGGCCGTGCCGAGCGGTCCTTCTGCCAGCAGTCCAGCATCAGTTGGTGCAGGTGGGTGGGGCAGTCAGGTGGTGGGGGCAGCCGATAGTCCTGCTCTATGGCATTGATCACCTGATAGAAACATATATCATTAACTATACATCCAGGGAATAGGGAATCTCATGATAACAGTCAAGACTTAAACACCTCACTGATTACCTAAGTTCCAAGTGTTTTATAAAGACTGGAAGGACTGGGCTAAAAAAACCTGAGAAATCATTAAAAAAAAAAAACGCTTAATAAAACAGCCCAGCATGGATTTTCTTGCTTCGACTTACATCCTGGTTGCTCATGTCCCAATACGGTCTTTCTCCAAAAGACATGACCTCCCACATGACGATGCCATAGCTCCACACATCTGAGGCTGAGGTAAACTTTCTGAAGGCTATCGCCTCCGGTGCTGTCCAGCGGATTGGGATCTTACCTCCCTGCACAGAAAGGTAAACAGTCAGTGCTGCAGAACTTCATATAAACATGGTCGGGCGGGGCTCTGAGAAGGAAACTGAAGGAAGGCAAAATGCTAACTTTAAATCAAAAAGCTTTTATGATCAATGTAAAATTTCAGAAAATGAAAAGCATGTGGATAAATAAAACTGTCTGCTATTTATTTATACAGTACGTGTCTAATTAACAACTGACTGCACTGTGGAAGTTACACCGCCTCATCATCACTGCATCGTCTTTGTCTTAATGTCCCACTGATGTGCTAGAGATTAAAACGAGCATTTTTGGATGATTTCTATCCTACATATACTGTATATGAAATGAATGGAAGGCCTTCTTCCTTAAGCATTAACTGAGGATGGCTGTTGTCTCACCAGAGAGCTAGTGTAGGTCGGGTCAGAGGAGTTCTCCTGCAGGAAGCGTGACAAGCCAAAGTCAGACACCTTGCACACCAGGTTGCTGTTGATCAGGATGTTGCGGGCAGCCAGGTCTCGGTGGACGTAGCTCATCTCTGCCAGGTACTTCATCCCAGAGGCAATGCCACGCAGCATACCAACCAGCTGGATGGGTGTGAACTGGCTGTCATTCAGCTGTGGAGCGAAGAGAACCAGTTCAGTCTGAGAATGAGTGGCACTACGGTGTGTTTCACTGTTTGAGAGAAGTGTGCTTTGGTGTTCGTTTGTCTGAGTCATACTGACCCGAAGAAAAGAGTCCAGAGCTCCATTCTCCATATACTCTGTCAGGATCATGACTGGACAGCTGGCTGTGATGATTCCCTCCAGATGGATAATGTTGGGGTGTTGGAACTGTCCCATGATGGATGCCTCAGACAGGAAGTCCCGTCTCTGCTTCTCAGTGTAGCCTCCCTTTAGAGTTTTAATTGCTACGTAGTTTTCCTTTTTCCCTGGAATCTTCAGTCGTCCTCGACACACCTCCCCAAACTCCCCTGCAGCACACAGACACGTAAATACATGATTATGGCTGCCCCCCCCATCATGTGTTTACCACATTATGAAGACAACTGTTGCATTTACCAAATGTAATGCTTGCTTGCAGCTAGCAGTGCCCTTTGGTTTGAATGAGGGCCACCAATATTGGGAACATATTTATCAGTTAATTGTGGTTTTTCTGCAGCTAAATTGAATTTTGACTGATAAAGAGGAATCCAGGCAATGGTTTTAAATGTCACTGAATCAAATTAATTTAGCAATTAGATATATTTTAATAAGGTTATTTTGAGAGAGAGAACAATATGCTAAAAATAAAAAAACAAACAAACAAAAAGCAATGACTGCAGCCAGCAAGTCCTCAGAAAGAGCAGACCAGTGCAAAGTTTATAGACTTATTAATCACAGGAAAAGCATACAGATGGGGCTTACCGGCACCGATGACCTCCTCAATTTTGACAAAGGAAACATCGATTTCCTTGGCAAATTCTCTCACTGCCTCATTAGGGTCCTCATAGGTGAAAGGGTCGATATAAACCTTGACCCCTTTGAGAGGAAAGACAAACAGAAGCGTGGGAAATGAAAGAGCACAAATGTTACAGAACCATGAGCAGCAGGGAGCCCGGTCACATTAAAAATGATTTTCCTGACGTGAAGGAATTGTAAATCAGAGCTGTGGTTCGGCATGCATGTCCTTGATGCGTTACCTTGGCCAATGAGGTACTGGCTGTTTTTGTCACTCAGCTCTGGATCCTTTATTCGGCTGTGCCGGCTGAAGGCACAAAGAGATCAGTATAAATGAAACAAGATTAGCATGGCAGTGCAGTTATCTGAAGAATTGATGTTTTATTTCACTTTTTTGGCAAGTGTTCCTAATGCTTTATCAGCCCAATGTGATGCATATCACAATGGGACTGTTCAGATGCAATAAAAACAACACAACACCTAACTGACTATAATAAAACTAAAATAGCAAAAATATATACAGTACCAGTCAAAAGTGTGTCCAAACTTTTGACTGGCACTGTATAATGAATTATTGATACACTTGTTGGAACACTGTGCTATCTTGGCCCTATTCAGAGAGAGGTCAGAGGTCACTTCAGCAACAGGCACGCTTAAAAATACATCCTTTCTATATAATTAGACACCAAAACCACCTTGTTGTGAAAAGTTTTGTTTTTGCTGTAAACACAAAATAAACAATGACTTGTGGTAGCGCTAAATACCTGAGCCAACCCATATGGTTCTGCTCTTTGACGCAAGCGGCTCCATTATAATTCAGCTGGTGCAAACTCATCCCTACAGTACAGTAACAACCCCGTAGCTACTGGATCCTTGCCTTCCTCCATTTCTCTCTCCCACCTCATAAGCCTAAAATAGCAATAATGCACCACCCTCAGTTAGTGGCAGATCTGGGCCTCACTCACTGGTTTGTGTGTGTGTGTGTGTGTCACAAGGTCACAGCTATTGTTCTGTCCTGTGGAAACAGGGTTGGGACGCCTGTATCCTGTCTTTCCCTGCCCTCTACCTTTATCGTCATCCTTCTCACACACAAATATATGCACCTTCTCCCTCTCTTTTTCCCTGTGATGCCATCCAACATTATTTACTCAAACAATGAAGCCTAAGGAAAATGCTCTAATGAGCAGAATAGCTTTTAGCTGTGTAAGCAAAATAAATCATGAGCATTGCTTTGTGTCTCAACTGCTTCACAGAGGGGGGAAAAGAAGGTGTGGGTAGCGGAGTGCAAATCCACCGTTGATAAGATATGATTTGTATAAACAAAAGAACAAAGTAGTGCAAAACTGTAAAATTGGGGTCACGTTTGGTTTTTGATTTCTATCCTTTTCGCTCCATTTCCTGTTATTCTGCGGGCTTCTTTCACTTGCAAATCTATCTTGTTTTCCTGTGCCTATTTCCCTTTCCCCCGTTCTCACCGAATGCAGTAGGCGGCCACAAAGACGAAAGTGACAAGCAGCAGCATCCCGACAGCGATAAGAATGCCAGGTACCAAGAACTGGGAGGCAGAGTCATGTCCTGAGAGAGACGACAAACAAAAGAGACAGAAAAGAAAATAGGAGACAGTAAGTAAGAGAGTAACACAATGACAGAAGCCATGACAGGAGGTTTACACAGGTATTAAAGAAAGGTATGAGAGATGGGGGATGGGGGGACAACATGACAGGAATTTATAATATTAAAGAGACTCAACAAGGACACTAGCGCAATACAAGGACACAGGCGATAAATTCATAAAAAGAAACTGTTCAGGGATTGATTATGCAGGAAAGAACGTGAAAAGAACTCCCCATTAGAAAGAAAAAAAAAAAAAATGTGTGCGACTCTCCTTCAAGAGCCAACAAGACCTTCCCTTACCATCAGGCAGAGTGCTGAAAATAACTGGTGGACTGAAGCTGCCGTAGCCGGCCAGGGTGCGCGCCCGAACCCGCACTTCATACTGACTAGCCCTGCGCAGGTCTGTCAGCACAGCCTGGTTTCTGTTACTCTCCATGAAGTGGCACTGATCCTCGCTACGTCGCTCCTGCCAAAAAGCAAACAAGAGTGAGTCTGAACCAGGAATGAAAGAAGAAATAATCACCATGAAAAAGTTAAACTTAGAAAAACTGCTAAAAATCCACTAAGTGTGGTTAATAAACTTCAGTTAAACCCAAACTTTCAGTAACTTTAATTACGTCATATAATAATAATAAAAAAAAATTACCAACATGTTACTAATATCTTAATATCCTACACTCATGTAAACTGTGTACTGCCTCATTCTTTGCTGTATGTGTGCTGTATTACTTTCAGATGACCACATCTTGATCTTTCATAAATATATCATTTCTTCAACTGTGGTGAAGATCCACATGATCTAAGCCACATGCTGTCCCCCGTTAACTACATCTGCACTGTGACAGAGAGCTTTTTAATCCCGAGCCTGCAAAGAAAATCCTGAAATATGAAAAATATATGAACAAACAGTTGAGGGACATTGTCAGGGGGCTCTTACCTTCTCACAGTAGCGCAGCTGATACTGCAGGATGGTGTAGTGTGGCTGAGCTGGGACTGACCAGTGCAGAGTCAGACTACTCTCTGTGGAGTCGCTCTTCCGAATCACAGACACCAGTGGCGGCACTGCACAGATGGCAGCAGAATTATAAATACAGTGAAATTCTGACTATTTATACCTTTCCTCCTCTCCTCCCGCAGCTCTTACCATTATGGGTCGTAGTGATGTTGACATTTTCACTGGCAGGCTCCTTGGCGCTGAGCTGAGACACCCCGTTGAGTGCCTGAATAGTGAAAGTGTATGTTGTGTGCGGCAGCAGGCCCCACACCTCCACCCTGCGACCCAGAAGGCCATCTTGCGCAGGCCGGTAACTGACGCTGTCTCCGCAGGGCAGGCACGTTTCCTTTGGTGACCCGCATAGCGAGCACCTCACAGCGTAGCTCAGGTCTGTTCTGCCACCGTTATCTAGCGGCTCATTCCAATCCAGAGTGAGCGTGGTGAAGTTTACTGTGGGGTTGATGCTGCGAGGAGCCGAGGGAGTTCCTACAGTGACAAAAAATTAGTTAAAATAGCATGGCTTTTTCCATATTTAAAAAATACTGTAAACTGGCAGGCATCCAAGTTGCTGTATGTAAACCATTCTACTTAAAAATGTAGTTTTTTTGAGAGCTGATGAGAAAATTGATGAAACTTTATTTTTTTTATTTTGCATGTTTGCATTCTATATTTGTTTAATTCTGTTTTATAGCAAAATACAATGCTTTGGTCATTTCTAAATGTGCTCATACATAAATCTGACTTTGATTAAAGGTAAATATGTTGCTGCAGGCAGCAGCCACTTCGCTTCACTTAGTAGAAAAGCAGATTCATGGTTTGTCTGAACTGCATGTTGGATGGTCGGGATTTCATAACCCACCTAGCATCACACTTTTCCAGAACTAGAGCTTCGTATTTACATGACAGTATTACTGATTTATTCCACCACACTAAAATATCTCCCAAAATGTCAAAATATTCCATTAAATTTGGCCTTTTCCTGATCCCAACGGCAGCATTCTAGTCAGATTCAAGCATTTGATTTTCTAAATCTCTTAAGACTAATTAAGCAATATCAATATACTAGCATTACCTGTCATGATTTTTTTCTGCTTTTCCAATATTAAGTACCTTCAGAAAGCACCAGTAGTTGTTCTCCACATATTATCAATTTATTTGGTACCAAATATTGAATCATATTTCTTTTTTTTTTCCAGGGTAACGCTGCCCTGGTGAAATTACAGTACATTAAAGTTCTGTGTTGATCTCCGCTGTGCCATTTTGCTACTGTTTTACTTTTCCATGACCCACACAGATTGTTTCTTTATGATTTCTGATATAAGCTGAAGACATTTTATTCAGCCCGCACATGTAGTCACGAAGCAGAACAATGCTCTTGCAGTGGCTTTGCGTCACAGCGGGAGCATATGTGCTGCTGGATTTAACTGGTGCAATTACGTTTGTCTAAAACTGGATGATAATGATCACCGCCTGAAAATTGTAAGAAGATAGCTATTGCCTCAAGCCAAGCATAACTAAACAGCAAGACCACTCAGGCACTGTGAATGAGTTTCTGTTCCTGCCAAGGAGAGAGAGCTTTGTCACTGAGCCTGCAGCTAACTTAAGTGCTAATGGTGTTCTCATTGGAAACCCGAGTGGAGTAACATCGCACTCAATCTGGGTGAGTATGAATTCTGAATTCAGCATTTGGTATTAGGGTTTTTTTTTTGGAGGTGACACATTTTAAGTCTTGGCAATCACAATCTACTTTATTAAAACCACCACGCCCCTCTCAAAAATGTCAAACTTACACTTATTTTCATGGGGAAAAGGTCTGCGTGATTTACAGGTGGCTTGCTTGGCTTAAAATTTAGCATACAAATTGAAAATAATGTTACGTGCTGAACTGCATGGGCGATCCGGTACAACAACAGAATGCATAATAGAAACGAGCTTATTATAGAGATCAATTATTAAGATAAAAGCCTTTGTAATTAAAGTTATCAGTAAAAAATAAAACTGGTGGATGTGAATTCCATTTGGTATTTATATCACACCTGCAGGGAACAGCCACAGTCAACAGCCTGATGCGGAGTGTCACATTGTTTCACATCATCTTTGTGGCCCTTCCAAGAGAGTGCACCTAATTAAAGAGTCCCTCCCACTCACACATCCAAAATGAGCCTGAATTGAAATTCCTGAATCCGCATGGATGTGTCACTCGAGACCATCAATGCCTACTTCACTTTGGAGAGAAACCCCTACCCTCCCACCCCCACTAACAACCTGTCACAAAAGACATGCATCTCAATGCCCAGCAGTGGGACAAAGGCCACAAAGCAGCTCAGCAGACCCTGGCTAAATGACACTGGAGGAAAAAGAGGAGTAGCACCAGAAATGTTAGAAGAAGACAAAGAAGAGCACGAGACAGAAAAGAGTGTTGCTTAGCACCTCCATATTTGCATGTGGATTAAACACCATTTACTTACTTGTGCACGGGGTGTCAGGAGTGTCCGATTCGGCACGTAGGTACCCAGGACGACATGCACACACTGACGCCCCCCTGATGGTGGCCTGGCTGAATCCTGGGCAGCCTCTGCACTGTCCCTCTGTGCCCGACTTAAACTGACCCACAGGACAGGCTGAAGAGGACAGCATGCGAGAACAAATAAAGGCTCATTAGCATTAAATACAATAAAACCTTCACTGTGTCCTATACCGGCCTGGGTCAAACTGAATTTGCAAATAAATCCTTTATTTCGGTATGCTTAGGTGCCAGATGGTTGCAGATTGATAGACAGAACCATGTAATGAGGGCTATAAACTGAGACAATCACAGTAATGAGACTGACACTAATAGTCAATTTAGTGGAGAAAAAACCTGCCTGTGACTGACATGCTGCTTATCATTGAATTTACCTGGCCATATCTGGATAATGAGACCAGACATGTGGTAGTCCTTATGAAAAACTGTCATTGCTTATTGATTCAAATATTTATCCAGGTCTCCTTTGTAAAGCCTAAACCAGCACTGTGGTACTCAAGATGTAAAGGCACTGTGAACTCATGCTGAAAGGACTGGCTGAATAATCAATTAGTTGACTGATGGAAAAACAATTAAGCACAATTTTGACCAAATCAACTAAATCGCTCCCCTGTTTTTCTTCGCTTTATATCACAGCAAACATGAACACATCTGACGTGTCTGACCAAACCATCAATCAATAAAAGAAAATAAATACACACAGGAATTAAGAGTGACAGCAGTCATTAGATGGTCTGAAACCATGCTCACCTCAGCTTCTATTCAACACGTGTTATATATGCGAATGTGTAATAAGCTGTCACACTTCTAATACCGCATACAATCACAGAAAACCTGCAGTGTTTACATTCTGTGTTCAGTCTGTTGGCTGATATGCAGCTGCTGAGTGAGAGAAATATAACAATAAACTTTCACACCAACTGGGAACATTGTTGCAGTGAAAAACTGACACATTTCACAGGGTCAACACCCTCTCCGATCCTTCCTGACTGACATTTTGCCGCAGGAATTTGCCACATGTGAAGAGCTGCCTGTAACCTCGGTGCTTTTGAGCTCCCACAAGATGACACAGATAACACTTTCTGTTTTACAGGAGCAGTTGCTACTGATTACTATCCAACTTTTCAGTGAATTCAGCTGCTCACAGCAGTCCATACTAAGATAAGTCATTGTTTTGTTCGGTTTTGTTCTGGCATTTTTATTTTTAGGTTTTCTGAAGGAAAGGAAGCTTTTCAAATAGAAATTAATATTTTGGGAGCAGACAGGGGGCTATTTCTAACCCATTTAGGGTGTCATCTTTATAATCTTATTTGCCTAACAACAATAAAGCTAGAACAGCACATGGGGAAACATAACCCTCCCACGGAGGAGTATTTATGGTCTAATAGAGGTTTATTTCAGAGATGTAGTTTAAATATTCTAACCATGCTTACTTGAAACACTAAATCAATTTGACAGCATTCGTACCTTTTACATTTAAATGGTTGTGTTTGACCCAGAAAATATATGTATTGTCTCTGGCAAATAATAGTATTACAGCAAAATGAATTTTAATTTTAAATCCAGGCGTCGATTTCATTTTTATGAAATGACCAGCCTACCAAGCAAATTAACTGCCCGGTCTTTCTGCAAAGGCAATTTCCCTTTATGGCCTTGTGAATGTTTTGCCTTACAACTCTCTTCTGTGACAGAACGCTGGAAATGCCACCTCACCAGGAGCAAAATGTCGGAAATTATTTTTTTGTTATGAAAAATCATTATACCACCCACAGAGATCAAACTACGTCCTACCTTCAAACACAGACAGATGAAACCAGACATTTCCCTTGGAAAATGTGGCATTTCTTCTTTTGTTTCTCTGTTTTTAGTACTCTCCATTTATCTGTGTCGGTGTGATGCAGTGAGTATGTGTGCGTGTGGGGGTAGTCCATGCGCGAGGCTTGTTAATTGGACTCATTAGGCAGAGCTGCTGCACGGCTCCTGAGAGAATCATCCTGCTTCTTCCTTCTTTTTTGTCTGCTTTGCTTTGATGTTCTCAAAGTGTTATGATCTTTACCCCGAGCACCACCTCCCCTCCCTCTCTCCCTTCACCTCTGCAGTTCTCCTGCGCTCCTTCTATCTCAGCTGAGCCACGAGTTGTCGCAGCAGTAAGCCTTTGACCCTGCTCTTCCTTTCAGAGATAAGTGCTGCTCTACCTGACCTCTCTTTCTGTCCCCTCTGTGTCACAGCCATTCCCCTGCCTCATTAACTTCCTCGGTCTCTCATTTCCTCTCAAACACTTCAACCCTCAGTGAACTCCCGCCACCCTCGCCTTACCATTGTTTTCTTGTTTAGTCTGCCTGCTCTGTTGCCTATATGGGTGTAGTCTAAATGCATACATACAAGCATGTCAGTTTTATGTGACTTAACCTTGCCTCCTTCTTACCTGCGCATCTTGTGTAGCCCTCAGCTGGTTCAAATCCCGGTACGCATGCACAGGAGGTTGTTGGTTGGCCCACCCATTGGCCATCTTCCCCACAGAAAAGCTTAGGTGGCCGAGGTCGGGGACCCTGCTGAGCTGCATGCTCCACACATACACCCTGTGCCTCTTGCACAAGAGTACGGGGTATAGTCTCGGGGAAAGAGGAAAGAGCACTGACCAGAGGAGGACACTTCTTGAAGAACACCCTGACAGACAGCAGAGCCATGCAGGCGCCCTGTGCTTGGAAAGCCAAGTAAAAGCCTCTCTTACTAAGAGGACCGAGTCTCAAGGTCTTCACATTCAATTTCTTCTCCCCGTCCTTCCTTAGTAGAAAGTCTGCAGCCACTGTGTCCACCTAGGACAGGAAGAAAGAGAAAAGATCTTATGTAATAGCCAGATTCTTACACACCGTGTTCAGCCATGAAAAGGATCAGACTGGTAGTTTTGCATGTTTAGCCCATTAACTAGATATTACATATGCTTTATATTACTGAAAATTTTCCAAAGCATACCACTATGATTTTACATTGATTCACTGCCTTCCTGGCAGCCATTGTTTCCCCATTTATTACAGTGTGCTTTGAACCTCAACTTGCAGGGACTAGAAACTTGCTGGAGAGTAAGGCAATTCATCACGGCGAACATTTCATCATTTTTATTTTTCTGTCAAAGTTACATTATTAGGTGGTAATGAAGTTGAGGAGCAGGGACTACTTTGACGCCACTGTTTGGTGTTATGTTCAAGGACACGGCCAACAACCAAGGTTTGACAATTAGATTGACTGCACTGCATTCCTAAGCTATGTGTTTGGAAAATGAAACGCAGAAGATAAACATTACAAAAAGATTCAGGCTGTGAAACAGATTGAATGCACTGACAAGGTGGGTTTTAAAGCAGTACTTGGTCCCAAGAGGCGAGAACATGATTGGAACATAAAAAAAAGTCACCAAACGTTGATGATGTTGTGAAAATGACATCTAAAGCAACTCTTATTCTCTGCAAAGTTGTTTTGAAACTGTAAGAAAAACTGCACACTGGAGGGAAAGAAATCACTCATACAGTACTGTGCAAAAGACTTGAGTCTGCTTCCAAGGAGCCAGACTTTCTTGCAATTTTTTAAAGTGGTCTTGAGTAATAGGTCTCCAGGTTGGACACTGGCTGTTTTATTTCACTCATTTTCAATCCAGACCTTGTACCTCACCCTTTTCAGAGAAATGTATTTATTGTTTTGTTTGTGTTAAGTCACTTAACACAAACCTATGAATCAAAGATAACAGTTTAATAAGCATAGAAAAATGTATTTTTGCACCAACAAGGTGATTCCCAAAGAGCTAACTTGTTATATCTTGGCATGGTGTGCATTATGTTTTGGAATACCATCTGGAAAGCATTTAATTGGCAGTAGCTTCATATTTCAGCAAGACAATAATCCTGATCACACTGCCAGTGCAGTAAAAACATATCTGGATAGAGAAACACACAGTGGAACACTATCGGTCATGGATTGGCCTCCCCAGAGCGCAAACCTCAAAATTATTGCAGCAGTGTAGGATCATCTCGACAGAGAACAGAACAAAATGCAGCCAACATCCAAAGAAGAGCTTTGAATGTCCTTCAAGAAGCCTGCAGAGCTAGTTCTGAAGACTGCTTAAAGAAATTACAAGAAAGCTGCCTAAAGTGGAATTTATTGGTCCAGGAGGGGTAGCACCTCCATAGTCTGCTGACAGTCCGGTGATGACCCATTCGCCTGCAGAGACCTCTGTTGTCAGATGGAGGCAGTGCACAAAGTCTGTGGTACACCCGGTCTGTGGCCTACTCTTGCTTGTGCTGTTGTTGGTCCATCCGACAGCCGCAGAGAAGGGCGAAGTTATAACATACAAAGAACTGAAGTGAAATTGAGTGTTAAAAACAATGAAAAGTGTCCACTGCAGTCACTATCTGTACTTTTCATGCTGTATTTTTGATGTTTGAAGTTTCCTTTTTTTTTGCTTCTCCTGTTCCCAGTGAACTCCACTGTTGCTCCCATCTCTATTCTGGCCCACTTGTCAACCAATCAGCATTCAGCAGATCCATGTCATCCACTTCCAGCGATGCCCAGTTAGGATTTTGGACGACTGTACAGGACTGCATGTGATGCAGGTCCCACCCCCAACTAATTTGCAGGACCATAAACTATGCTTAAGTGAGTTCAGGTTGAGTTGAAGAATAAAAGGTGTTCATACCAAATATTGACTTTCAAGCTCCTTAAAATTGTTTTTGCCTTATATATATTGCATTGCCATATATGTTTGCACATTTCAGTAAATCGTTGCACCTTTTATCCATTTTCCCAGCAAAAGATAAAGAAATGAGGATTGGCGCAAGACTTTTGCACAGTACTGTATGCTTTGGAAAATTACACACATGCCTTAGTGGGTAAGAGGCTTCAAAAACAGTTTGTACATGAACCCCCCCCCCCCCCAATGATTTGGACATCATGCACTGTCTTTCATCCCATTTGTGAGGGTAGAATAGTTAAACAGGTGGTGCAGCACAGGTCAAATACAATCCAACAGACTTTGCATTAACTAGTAGCAAGACACTGCACTTCACATGCTGCACTTCAATAACTTGTTTCTCTTAGGTCCTCCCTGCTTGACAATCTTTAGTTTGTATAAAGGTTTTCTGTTGCCAATTTAGAGCTTTAAGTTCCTTCGTTGTGACAGAAAACAGTTTCAAATATGACTGTTTCAGGTTCTCAAACTGTTTTTTTGTTTGTGTTTTTCTTGGCATACTTGTTTACACATTTGTGTAAGGCAAACTCAATTAAAGCTACCACAGTGAAATCAATCAATTAATCACAGAAATAATAGGCAGCCTGATCAATAATCAAGATAGGCCCTGCAGTTTATTATGCTGTCAAATATAAAAATGTTCCTCCTGAGCAAGACATCATAATACAACAGTCTCACAAGCTGAGTGGTAATAACGACGAGAATTCAATTCAACTGATCTCCTCAAACAATTACAGAAAGGATTAGTTCCTACAATTAATTATGACAGAATATCTAATAAAAATGTATTTCAACAACATCATGGGCTGGGTACCTTAATGTAAGGGTTCTCCATCCAGGGTGGGTAGGTAGCAGTGGCATCGTTGGAGTCTGCCTGGTAGTAGTAGAGGTTAAAGGTCTCTTTACAGCTGCGGTGGTGTGTGCTCCTGGAAGAGCACTCCATCATGGTGAATCGCAATTCCACATAAACCTGAGACGCTCCTCGCCGCTGGATATAGCCACTGCGCAGCCAGTGGCTGGATGAACTGTCCGTTTGGCAAATTTGATTGATCCTCACACTGTTGTTCTCCTCATCTAAACCGCTTACTTCCTCCCACTGAGAGCAGAGAGAACAAAGGGCTGTCAGATTGACCCAGAAAACTTGAGAGCACTGAATAGATTTACTTCACCTATAAAGATTTTCACTGGGGTATTTATATAATTGGTCACATTAAAAATCTTATTCATCATAATAATGTTACAATCCTTTGTTGGCCCTCTGCACCTGTCACAGACCCATGGGACAGATCTGGCCTGCTGTGGATTTTAATCCAGCCCAAATTTGAATCTGGGTTGTTAAATCATTCCTCCCACTGAGCTCCAGCACAGCTAGTGGGAATACAAGTCTCACTTGTCAAACAAAGCACACTTCTGCAAACAGCATCCGAGACAGACGCAGCTTTCACCCTTCAAACACATTTATAGCCTAAAACAGAAGAATAAAGAGGGGACATCACAAATATGAGTTAAGTAAAAACCCTCCACAGAAATGTACATTTGTTGGGCAGCCAAACGCAACAGAAAAATGCTTTAATGTTTGACTTCTGAGTCAACAGCAAAAATGTTCACCATCACTATGTTCCCAAGAGCGGGAAACAAGCAAGAAATTAACATACTCAGGGCAGAATTTAGCAGATTTGCTGAACTTGAGGCTCAGAAATTCGGTTATGTAAATATGTAAATCTTTAAAAATCCATTTGCAGATGATGTGTTGAGTGAGGCAGAATTGTGGTGTGAATGAATTACAGTGCAGCAGAGCACCGAGAGCCAGGTTTGAGTCGCTGGAAAGAATAATTTCCCTTCTAATCCCAAAAAAATAAATACCATGGACTCTGGCAGCACATGCGTCTGTGAACAAAATGTTTTCTGTGATGAAGATGCACCAAATCTGTGAGGACTCATCTGGATTTGACAAAAATCATTCAAGGAGATGTGTGACTCAAAGACAAATGAGAGAATGAGCTACAAGTACACAGACAGAGTGCAGTTACATAAATGTGATTGTTTTTAAAGCATCTAATGTTACTTTAAAAAAGTAATAATACTTTTTAATGATATAAATTACTGAGTGAAAAAAGTAATTATATCTCTTTGGCAATTTCTTAAGTGCACATCACACCTTAAGTATTTAACAATACAGAAGTCTCGACATCACAGCTGACATTTACGATGCACATCCGGCACTGATGACATTTGAACAATCTTTTACGGTCATTGATTTGCCTTGTTGTTTAGAGCCATTTTCACGCAAGCTGAACTATGCTAGACATGAAGCGGTGTTTGAGAGTGCAAATGTCTATCAAATTCATATTGGACAATAAATGTTCTTTTATTTGTCAGCTCTTTAGCATAAAGTCTGTGTTGATGTATTTATTATACTATGTTATTATAGTATAGTACATACACAGTCATTTTATTAGGTACATCTATTTATCGGATTGTAAACAACAATCTAATCAGCTAATCACATAGCAGCAAACCAGTGTTTAGGAGTGCAGATGTGGTCAAGGTGATGTGCTGGAGTTCAAAACAAGCATCAGAATGGGGGGAAAAAAAGGATGACTGCTGATTTAAGCGCAGCTGTTGGTGTTAGACAGGATGGTCTGAATATTTCAGAAAGTGCTGATCTACTGGGATTTTCCTGCACAACTATCTCTAGGGCTTACAGAGAATGATCCGAGAAAGAGAAAATATCCACAGAGCAGCAGTTTTGTGTGAAAATGCCTAGTTGATGTGAGAGGTCAAAGGAGAATGGCCAGACTGCATCAAGCCGATCGGAAGGCAACAGTAACTCAAAAACACTTGTTCTTCTGCATACCTTGGTTGTAACATCTCTGAACGCACAATACATTGAACCTTGAAGCTACAGCAGCAGAAGACCACACTGGGTGCCTTCACCTGTCAGCTAACAGGAAACGGAGGCTACAATTTCTATGGGCTTGCAGAAAATGAATAGAAGATGGAAAAATGTTGCCAAAACATTGCTGCAGAAATGTTGTTTATGCTGCAACATTTAGAAAGTAAGGCCAGAATTTGGTGTAAAGAACATGAAAGGATGGAGCCACCCTGTCTTGTATTAACAGTTCAGACTGGTAATGGTGGTGGTGTAATGGTGTGAGGGATATTTTCTTAGCACACTTTTGGCCCTTAGTACCATCTGAGCATTGTTTAATCACTACAGCCTATCTGAGTACTGTAACTGTTTATGTCCATCCCTTTATGACCATAGTGTACCCATCTTCTGATGGCTGCTTCCAGCGGGATAATGTGCTATGTCACGAAGCTCAAATACTCAAACTGGTTTGTTACACATAACAATGAGTTAACTGTACCCAAATGGCCTCCACGGTCACCAGATCTCGATTCAACAGAGCACCCTTGGTATGTGGTGGAACAATTCATTTCATGGATGTGCACCCAACAAATCTGCAGCACCTTGTTGAATCTATGCCCCAAAGAATGAAGTCAGTTGGCAAAAGGAGGGTCCAACCAGTACTAGCAAGGAGTAACTAATGAAATGGCCAGTGAATGTGTAGTAGTGAGAAGGTATCTGATGCTGGCTAATGCAGACTGTCAAAACCTACTGAATCATCAGTGTTAAAACTAAACTAAAAACAGCCTTAATTACCATTTTACTTTATTTCTGATTGTTTTGTGGATTTTAACCTGCAACTTTTTAATTACTTTTACTGAACAACTGATGATCATAATTATTGCTTCACTTTATTTTTACTTCTTTTTGATTTTTGGTTTTTGTAATATTTAGTGGTCTGTTATGGGTGTTATTAACTATCTTAATGAATTTCTATTGCTTTTATGAATTGAACGCATTTTATGCATTTTTGCTTGTTTTTATTCACATGCTACATCTATGTACTAATTTAGTTTTACATCATCATCTACACTGCTCAAAAAAATAAAGGGAACACTCAAATAACACATCGTAGATCTGAATGAATGAAATATTCTCATTGAATACTTTGTTCTGTACAAAGTTGAA